>VXBL01007953.1:294478-375938 GCA_013400195.1 Aramus guarauna | reverse complement strand
TTTTTTTTTTTTTTAGTAGTTAGGTCCAGAAGTAGAGATTACCTATATTATTTATAGTTTGACCAAAAGTAGGATATCTTGAAGGAGACCACAGTCAGTCTTTGTGTTCTCAGGGCTTTCCAGATTGATTTTGCAGCCTTCAAATATTAAAATAATAGGGATGCTGTTGGGGTAAGCATACTGTACCCCACTCCAGACTATGGGATAATTAGCTCCTCCAGTCTTTTGAGCTTTATTTATCACTAATTTATGTTGTGTCTCACTTGTGCTTAATCCTGTTCATCTGTATGTCGTGCTCTGTGCACTGCAGGGCAGCCCAATTGCCCAAGTCTTTCTGTCGTGTTGAAAGGTTTGGCCGTAATTTAGTTTCTGCTCGGCCATCAGAGGTTTGTGGTAGCATGACACTGCTTGCTGAGTCTATTTTTCCTCTGACCCTTACTGTCAACAGTAAACCTAAAATAGACTTGTATCCCCTGTGGCTTTACTCTGAAGTTTGCTTGTCAGCCTAGCTGCCACTGATTATTAGGAAGTGCTTCTTGTAAGTGATAAATACAAATCTCAAAGGGCTATTTTGTTTCATCGTTTATTTCTGTGTTCAAACTAAACTAAGAATGCATTCTTTGTTCCCGTATTAAAGAATCACAGGTTCAGTACTTTAATTTTGAAAGCTTCTCAGTACAACTTTTACGAGATTGTATACTGTAAGTCCTCAGGCACACTCCTGAAGACATTTTGATGGCAAAGACAACTTCTTGTCCATGTCTGGGAAGTGAGTGAATTCTGCTCATCCCTCCTCAATGTCTCAGACATGAGTTTTTCCCCAGAAGCAGCATCTTCACTTTCCTCCAGGTCTTATTTGAGCAGAAGCCAGCCAACATGTTGCCTCATACTGAACAGAGTGCCATAAAATTACCCAGTGGTAATTACCGTACCTTAGTGAAGATTCTCTGACTACAGTAAATTACCCAGCAGACCTCAGTAAGAATTAATTGTGTACCTCTGCCCCAGAGGCTGCTTTTGAAGCTTTAAAGTGAAATCAAATCATTTGAACTTCAAACCTAATCATTGTGATTCTAAAATGGCAGCTGTGATATGATCTGTGCTAACAGACTCAGTGAGATTTTGCTCAAAAGCTGACCACACTCCCAAATGACAGCACTAATAAGCTAAATATGTGTTATGTAAAGAAGTGTCTAGAGAGGCAATTTGGAGTAAATTCTATATTGGCAGACACAGATGTGCAGTGAATTGTCAGTCTGACAAGTCTATAGCCATCAGCTAACTTGCTTCTACAGGCTATTCCAACACTGTTTGTGTAATAGGCTGTTTCTTCATTTGTGGGTTGTTATTAGATTCTTTTGCAATGAACATCTGAACTTGACTTTAAAATTAGGCCGCTATTCCAAGAGAATGTTGGCTATTGTCCGGGAAATAAACTTATTGATTTTGAATTAAGTAAACAAAACGCCTTGAATGCAGCAGACTACAGATAAGCAAATCAGCAATGCACTTGTGCAGCCATGTAGAAAATTGTGTGTGTATGTGCGTGTGTCTCTAACAACAGTGTACTACTGTGATTTCTCATGTATTAACAAATGGAGGTTTCTCTGACAACAGGATGGAGTTAGAAATTCTGCTGGTGTAAAGCAGAGTGATTTTATCAAAGAGCTACATTACCTGATGCTCACTAAGAGAGTTCAGCCCAATATTTTTACTTGGCTGGTGTCAAGTTTTTGTTGGAACACAGTTTCTACAATTTTACATTCTGAACGAAAATAACTGAAAATATATGAAATATAATATATATGTGTGTGAATATGTGAAAATATAAGATATGAAAAATATTTATAATATATTCATACAGTACTATGTGCAATAAGGCATTATATAAAAAAGGCAAGAAAAAGGTCATCCATAGTTGACTGCTAGACTGTTTGTCCAGGGAGAATGCCTAAAATATTTACAATTGCACATCAGAACACTATTTTGAAAAAAAAAAAAACTTCCTTAAATCTTAATGTTTAATTCTAATGCATTAGTTCCATTTTAAATATCTTAGGTGGCGGTTCAGGGTGACTATCTATCTCAACCATGGACTTGCTGTGGTTTTGTAGCTCAGAAGGGGCAGATGTGTGCCCACGAAAAACACACACAAAACTGGACACCTCTTAGCTATGATGAAGTATGAGGGGGGGTGGACAGTTTTCCCTGTTGCCTACATATGGTCCTTCTGTACCGTAAATGGATAAAATATGTGTCACACCTTCATTTTCTTTCAAGTGTGTGGCTGAGGCAGACCATTTGTCTTATTGAAGCTGTTCAACTAAGACATAAGATTTTCATTTTCTTTTAGTGTGTTGCTTGCTTTTTACTTACTTTAGTTATTTTCCCCAGCTTTGTGCTTAAGAAACTTTTTTGCTCTTGAACTTTGCAATGAGTTATCGCCTTTCTTCCTTGGCCTCAGGATTATTTATATATTTAGTTAGTTAGTTTTTACTATACGTATGTCTCCCAAAATTCCCCAGGAGTTAAGCAGTACCTATGCTTTAGGAACAGAGGCATGTTGCCCTTTTTCGGAAGTAGCTTGTACTGTCTAGGCAGAGAACATGTTTTTCCAAAGTAAAGAAAATATGAGAGTTAGAAGAAATTTCCTTTACTGATGCTTGTCTTTTCTGGTTTTTGATCAGCCAGCAGCATTATTGGTCATTCTCATTTGCTTATGACCATGTCTCCATTATGCTGCATGACACCCTCAAAGACACACTGGCTAAAAGTAAAATCTGGAAATATTTGGCACGGTTACACACTGCCTCAATCTTTGTATGGACAGTCTGGCAAGAGATGCATCCCCAGAGTCAAGAAATGGTTTACTAACTACGATAATGAGGTGTCACAGACTTCCAATTTTTCATTTATTTTTTAACAGGGCCCCAAAATACTGAGCCAGCTCAAATAAATACAGATAGACTGTACGTTGAGTCGGGAGTGAAAACAGCTGCAGTGTTTGTAAGAACTGAAACTTGCCTTGGCTTTGACATGAGAGAAAATTTTTATCGAACTATATTTCTAGTCAATAAGCCTAAGCACACAATTCTCCTATAACTTTTGATACAGTGAAAAGACTTGGATTTTCCAAGAACATAATTCTCTAGGGCCATAAAAGAAAGAACTCACTTGAGATTTGCAAATCCAGGGCTTTGCAGTTCTCTATTCCAAATTAGCACGATTTGCTCTCTTGCTATAACCATTTTATCTTAGAATAATTTGACTGTTTGGGAACTGTGACACCTCGGTGTCCTCTGGAACTTGTGGAAGGTGGCCAATATCTGAAGCTTAAGCCTTCTTTCAAGAGTAATGTGATGGTACCAGCACATTGTCTGGCATGGCCCATCTTGTTGCATACTGCTCATAACAAATGGCAAAGAAAATTTCCCTTTGAGGAAACAGAATTGTTTTGTTCCAAACAGATATACACCTAATGCTTTTGTTGGCTTTAATGCTTTATTCTTCAGAGTTCTTAGATTCAGATCTGGGAATGAGACACATTTAGGCTATGTGTTCTTTTTTTGCGGAAACAGTCTGCTGTCATCATCGTACAGCTACCTAGACCCAACCTTTTGAAAGTCACTAAGTCATTATCAGAGTGTCATCTCTTATCAGTCCTTCTGCTAAGCATCCCTGACAAGGCCAGGTGTGAATAATAGGCCACAAGAGGGAAACCCAGAACTTTTTTTTTTTTTCTTTTTTTTTTTTTGAGTGATTTGTCAGGACTCAGGGTGTGCTGCAAGAACCATCTCTTTGCTTCAGACACCAGAGAGTGCTGGGTTTTGCTCCAGCACTGGTCTGTCCCAGGGATCTTTTTTACATGTGTCCTTTATCCTTAGCAATGAAGTATACTTCCCATCCTGAGTTAATGTAGGCTAGTAGCTGTTTAGTGTAAGATACCACCCAGCACCTTGATCACCTGGGCTTGGCCATAGCAATATTGTTTTCAGGATGTGCTCCATCTATACAGAATAGGAATCCTGGACCTCTGGTTCCTAGATCTCAGCTTTTCAAGTGGGTTTCTCTGTCTGACCTTATCTCACAACTTAGATGGTCTTATTGATTAAAGCTACTTCTCATTCCTGCTTAAAAAGCAAGAGGGCTATGTTTTCTGTGTGATGTGCAGACAGGTCCTTGGCCTCTCACAAAACCTCCCTCTCTGATCATAGACAATCTCTGAAAGCCTAAGCAAGCAGGGATTTCCATCACTTCAGTGAAAATCTGCCAGACATTTAAATCCTTTAGGAGCTCATGAGGAAAAGCTAGATGTTTTCTTAAATGGCTACCTGGGTCTGACAGAGAGGTACGGTCTCTCGTGACTGATGCTCCCATTCTTTAGAGGTCAACTATCTGAGTGGTGTTCCTGCTTTTTTCTGTCAATGAAGATGTTCCTGCTGGACTGCTGTGACCTTGAGAATGAGAGATTTTCAAGATCTTCCAGCTGACTCCTCATTACATTGTGAGACAAGTTTACCCTTTGTACACATTCAGGTCTCCACCTGAGACTCACACGTGTTGAGATACTCTTCTGGTATTTTTCGCAAACAGAATTTTTTTATCCCAATATATCTCAATGTTATTTCAATGCTTCAGTGACCATTCTTTCCATGGTCACTGTCTCCCTTAAAGGAGGGATATTTCCATATTTACCAGTGTAAGATGCAATTAAAAATAGTAATAATAAGAATGCAAATTAAAAGATACAGCCTTCAGTACATGTACACCTCTTCATATTGAATGAAAAAAAATAAGAAGTTATTCTAATTAATTATTTAGCTCAATAATTATGTAAACACTGTTAATAAGTAAAATTATCTTGTTTAAGCTTTCCATATTAGTGACTGCTTGAAACAAATGAAACATAAAGGATAGTAACTGTAAACAGTAAAGAATGATATCTGTGAACATGAAAGTTCAGTGCCACAATTTGCATGTCTAAATGAGATCAATTAGGTTAATGATGGATGAAAATAAGAAATCCATGATTTAAATGCAAAATAATTCAAAAACTTGTGGGTCCATTTACTGCCAAACTTTCATCTTTCAAAGGGGATATCTAGTTCAAAGGGTTAATGTACAATCCTGACCTTTCCCATCTGGAGGCTTATGTTCAAATATGGTTTACAAGTGAAATATAATCTAAGATAATTTATTTCTCTCTAAAATCTTTTGTAGGGAAATCCACAGAGTGGCTTGTCTATTCTGTATGGAAACTTTAAAATATGGTGTGTGCTGGTTATTTCATTTGCTTGATGTATGTTTAAGAGAGGGCTCAAGAAGCTTTCAAACGAAGTTTGGGAGGGAACTTTTAATAACATTAAAAGCAGGATGATCAGGAAATAAATGCAAAATAAATATAATTCTATTTCAGAGGAGTAAGCCTTTAGGCATAGGAAAGACATAACCTGTGGTAAAAGGACTGAAAAGACAGAGAGAATGGTTATGCTGGTAAATGGAGAACAGTGAGGTTGTCCCTGAACCAGTTCCAAATACGTTTGAACCGCACAGTGCTTTGCCATGTGGAGATGCTAACTTCGGTCAGTGACATTTCTGAATTAATGAGCACTGATGGGTTAAAATCTGTTTCCTCTCTGAAGGGGAGGCTGGGGACAGAACCTTACAGAGCTCACTGTAGGCTTTTGAGGTCGCATAGTTAATTTGGTCATGACTGGCCATGTGCCATTGTCATCAGTAGAAATCCTCACAGTGAGTTAGTCAAGGCACTGGAGGATATTCTTAGGTGGACATAAGAAAGAGAACAAGTTAGTTCGTCTTTCTGAAAAGACCAGAAAATTAATGTAATGGTGTAAAAAAAGCAGTGCAGCTGATTTCCTGTAATGGTAAACTTTTCTCTGCATGAGGAGGTAGGTTCCAGAAATAATGATCTGTTCCAGACAGCCCACCAGCAATATCCCCAAGACTGGCTGGCTGAGTTTTGAAGCTCCTAATCTAAGTAACAATCAGTTACTGCAAAAGTTATTAAAAAATAATTTCTCTGTATTTATTTGATAAGACAAATACCTACATGGATATAATGTAAATATATTAGATGATCCATGTTAGAGATATGTAGTGGAAGCTTGAATTTACAAGTTTTTAAAATATACTTGTTATAACTAATTTATATGAGGTAGCACTAACAGGACAATAAAGATTGAGTGGCTGAATGACAGTCTAGTGTCTGAGAAGTTCCACATCAGGTCCTGACTGGAGCAAGAATTTTTCAGGTACCTGACTAACATCTGTTAAGCTCCATGCTGCCTTTGAAAATATGCTTCAAATTATCTTTTTCATTTTTTCCTAGCCTAGACTTGGTGTTATTTCAAACGGGATCATCTTGGAAGGAGACTGAAAATTACAGAATCTATATAACTCACACCCCAGGTTACAACTCTGGTCGCCTTCAGCCAGTCAACCTAATGACAGAAGGACAAAGCTTTCCAGGTCTTCCCTATAGAACTGTTTGGGGGGCTGTTTATTTCCAAAACTAAAGACTAGCAAGCAGGTGAGACAGTTTGGAGGAAAACACATACAGATATTGTTAGTAGGACCTCCTGAGGAATAAAAGTTTGCCATTCATGACAGTGTGGTACATATCTATAAGAAACAAGTCAAATCTTCATGTCCTCATACTACTGCTTAGATATTTTTATACAGATTAAACTTGTATAGTGCCCGATATCTGATATGAATGTCAGAGAAAGGCTTGAGGGGGTATTTGGCTATGCTGAGTATCCAGAGCTCTTGTTTACTCCTTCAGCAGTTTTGGATATCTTGCAATTCTCAAGCCATATTCAAGATGATTTAAGTCAGACATAACAGAAAACTGAAGGCCTTAAGCAAAAGAAACAGAAGATGCAGAAGATAAAGTTACATTGAAAGGTCATGCACTGACTAAGAGTTAGGCATTTCTTGATAACATACATGATTTAGGCAGAAGGGGTTTTTTTCTTTTGCCTTTTTTCTTTACTCCTCTTAGGTGACATGGCAAAAATAAAATATAAATAAGTTGGAGAGAGCACGGTGTAAGGCAACAGAGATGTTCAATGGAAAAGAGAGGTTTCCCTATCTGCAGACACTGGAAAAATGGAGATTGTTTAGTCTAAAGAAATGTCATGACAGGAATAATTAAACAAGATAAAAGTTGTAAAACTAAGCTTCATTACTTGCATTCACTAAAGAACACAGAACTAAGTTGCTAAAGAAAATATTATTTCTGCCATATCATTCATGTGTGTATGGGACTTAATGGATAACTAAGAAACCAGTGACCCATCCTGCAAAAGTATATCAAGGGGGATAGCTGTATTTACACAGGCAGTGCTACTGGTGCTAACTTTCTTCATGAGGTTGCACACATTTAGAACTGCGGTGACAGTGCCACTCTGTCTAACACTTAATTCAGCAGGGTCTACCGATATATCCAACGCTATGCTCACATTTATCTTTGCCAGTTTTAAGACCGAGCACAAAGTAGGTAAGAATGATCAATGAAACATTACATGACAAAGGAAGGGTAAGGTTTTAACTTATTTTAAACAGAGCAGAGAGGAACTGTGGAGCTTTGGTAGTGTACCTCCATCTTCTCTTTCACCTTCCCAAAACCCCAAGCCACACATGAAGTACTATCACATTTTCATTACTTTTTTTCTCTTTAGCAATTGTAGTGAAGGAGTATAGTATGACTGACAGGTGAGATGTTGAAACACGTACTATGAATATTGTTAAGAAAGTACCAGATACTCAGCATTCACAGAATTAGTGACTTAAAGGGTCTCCTGCCAGGTTGGTGCTTGAATTCAAACATTCATGAATTTCGAGTGTCAGGAGGGAATATTTCACTGATTAAGCTGTCTTTTCCCCCACATTGGCATTTGGCTGCTTGTTTTGCTTCCAGGAGAGTGTTTTTACCCTCTTCTGGTACAAACTGTTATTACTTTTTTCTTCAACAAACATCATTTTAAACTAAATTAAAAGAGACAAGATAAAAGATGACATAATATTCATCAAAGAATCTCAGATAACAAAGGGACCATATGCTGTTTCTGGTCCTGCTTGACTATTAAATAGTTTTTAAAGGAGTGTAAAAGGAGGATATAGGAATATCCATGTGTATATGGCACCAAGTATTGACTTTTATCAAAGCTTAAGTATTTAAAAAAATATTATAAATCTTAATTTTACAGTATTATTAAATACATTTATTGAAATGAAATACCATTGCCATGACACAATCATTTGATCTTGATTGTCTCACAAATACTACTAATGAAATAATTTTTCAGATAATACTGAGTTTTTCTCTCATCCGTTTAAGCGACGAATCATTCATTATATTCTGAAGCAGAGCATCAAACTTACTGTACCTCCTAGGGTAATTTGATGAAGTTTACCAATGCAGGCTTTCTTTACGAGTGCTTATTCAAAGCAATAGGGTACAGGCAGAAGCCATGCTACTTGTCATTTACAAAAGCAGCCCAATTTTGGGGAATGCTGATTCACAGCTGTAGGATGCACACAGCTGGTGAGTGTAAAAGCTATTAAAAATGGTGAGCACTTTCACAGAGCTCATTAGAGGAGTACTCTTTCTTCTTTCAGATCTCATTTGGGATATCCAATTTGATGTTTATTTTTGTACATACTAGAGTGATTTGTCCTTGGAATTTACTTTAAAAATCTTTTTTTCTAAGCTTAATTACTGAGGGGTTTTTATAGAAATAGGAATAAAATTGTGTAGAAATGCAGAATTTTCAAGGAGTTTTGTAATTACCATCCATATATGAAAATTATGATCTTCTCGTGGTTTCTGGAGAAAAAAAAAAAAGATACCTTAAACTGTCCTATGCTTCCTCCAGTGCTAATTAATCTGGAAAGTAGGTACATCATCATTTTCAGAGGTATCTGCTTATTTTATCTTTGCATCTGGAAATGGTGGAAAGGTTCCAAGGAAATAAGAGAGAAAAAGCATGATGAAAAATGTAGGAGGCTGTGACATAAATAGATTTCACAAACATGCTTTCTGAAAAAACAGACAAAACCAGGTAGAAAATAAATGAATTAGTCTCTCAGGAAATACTTTTAAAATCTTATCATCTGGCAGTCATTTATTACCAGGTAGCAGTAATCTTTTATTATTGGACTGTTAGATTTTTATAACATTTTTTAAAATAATCGCACCAGAACTGTTGTTGTTCACTGCCACAATAAAATATCAGAGAAATTTATGGAACCTTTTCAATATTCAGAAGGTTTGTGGTCATAAAATAAAACTATGAAGTAAAGACATGCTGTTTGTAGCTCATAATTTAGCTAGACCTGTAAGAAGAAAAGTGTGTTATAATGAATCAATCATACTAATTTGGACTCTGGTACAAAGAGGAAATGGTGGTTAGTGTGCGGGGTAAATAAATAAATTAATTAAAAATGGCAGAGTAAACCTGACTATAATCAATCCAGGCAGGAGATGATTATGTGAGAACTTAGAGTGGTCTGTGAAGAGTCAGTGCGCAACACCAGGAAGGTGAAGGGCTATTGCTATTTCTATCCCTTTTGGTGACAAATGAAAATTTGTGAGATTTCCTGGGCAATGGCAATTGCTGGCTGCACAGACAGCTTGAAACAATAACCCTCACAGAGATAAACCTACCTATTCATATGAGGAGTATAGTAATATTATGATCTATTGCTCTTGGAACTCTTGTTAGAAGTAACGCAGTGTGTTATGGCAAGAGAAGAGTGCAGTGAGCCTCCTGCCAGTGCCTCTGCCAAATGGTCTGGCAGCCATGACATGGATGTTATACCATAGGTAGGGCCTATGTATTTTGTTCTGTAGGTTGCCTGGAGCTCAAGCGAGCATTGTCCGAACAGTTGTTGTTGTTGTTGTTTGGTCCTTGTTACTCCTCGAGGAGCATAAGGGCTGCAACACTATGCCACCGAACCCGGTGGGATAGTGTTGTTGCAATGTCTGTAACAGATTTTGTTTTTTACATGATTGGGTTGTTAGCCCAAAACAAAACCCCCAACCTGGAGGGCCAGGGTGCAACATTTTAGTCTGGCCCGACAAGGCACGCAAGCTACCACACCACGACAAGGTAAGTTGCACCAACTAGTGGTGGTTGTCCGAACAGTAGTGGTAGTTAATAAGACATGTTCCTTGTGTTGCTTAAGGTCCATGAAGTTCAAACCTGGCATTCATGGGAAGCTCACTGATCACAGTGGGAAGCATTGCTCTGTCACACAAGCATAGCTCTCTTCCTGAATGCATCCAATGGCACATTTACTGTTATAGGATCCAGTGCAGAATTACATTGTTAAACAAAGCCTTTTCTTACTAGCAGTACTTTTAAGGCTTTTTAAATCATTGTGTATAGAACTAGTCATCAAAGGTAATCAAAATCATCTAGTCATCATCCTAAAAGATTAAATAAGAAGGCAGTATCAATGTTTTTAGAAGGAGGGATTTGAATAACACTTGTAGCACATCCTGATGTATTATGAGCACTCGCTTCATCTGACAAACCCAACAAGTGAGGTATTCGTCCCTCCTTGTATTGATGTCTTTCCTATTACTGTTAACATAATTTGCGCTCAAACACTAGGTCCAACAAGGATCACAGACTTCATTACAACAGGCTCAGCTTCTTACTGCAGGTGGAGAGACGTTCATTAAATAAACTACAGAGAGAGAATCACCTTGAAAGAAAACACATATCAGAATCAAAGTATTCCAGTGGAGGCCTAGGGTCAAATGATGTTAATGGGCTGTTTTCAGTTATTTAGAACATGAAGAGAGAAAGGATTATGTTTGCCCTGGTTTTGAAATAGGCACCTGATAATTTGGTTGCATGGAAACTACTCAGGTGGGAGGTCATTGTTTTGGAAGTTATTATATTGTATAGAGGTGTACGTTTTTATTTGCAACAGGCAAACTTATTTGAACTGCTGTGCCTCCCTTTCTTTCTACCATTTTCACTAGGTCTAGCTCTTTTAGTACTAGTTTGAACTTGGAAGACTAAGTGGGACATTGTGAAAAATAAAAAAATCCCACAGAATCCCTCGTGTTTTAAGAAAGAGAGATTTTGACGGGATATATCACACTTATGTGTGCCATGTATAGAGGAAAGAAACTCACCAGCGGGTTTTTCTTTTTGAACCCCAAAGACTCATAAACCAAAATAATTCAAGAGATTAATCTTTCTGTATAAACCTTATATATATTGAACCTTATATGTTACTGTCATGAAATGTGGCATTTTTTCTGTGCCAGCTCTTTTAATATCCTACAGACCAGAAAAAATACATTCTCTGATGAAGGGACAACAGTGGAAAGCAAGACAAATGTGATTTCTTCTTGACATTGTTACCTGCTTCCTTAGAATGATGTGAACCAACCTTCTCAAAACTCTAAGTTGAGACCAATTGTACTTTATGTACTGATTGTTACTTAAACAGCAAATGACTTGTTTTATATTTATTATTCAGCTACTTTGATCATGACAAAAACATGATAGCCACGTACAGAGAGAAGATCCAAACATTTTGCAAAATCTTTATATAGCATGCAAAACCATGAATGGATAATACTACAGGAGATTGTCATTGAAATTTTGTACATCCCACATCTTCTGTTATGCCATTTTGCTTTGAGAAGTAGGAGTTACAGACTTCATACAATAAACACGTTTAAAAACCCAGACTTGAAGGGGCACTGCACTTCACATGAAATAGTAATGTGCAAACATAAATGCCCTAGCTGAATATATATCTGTTACTAGTTTGGAAAAGCTCTTCTTAAATTTGGGCTGGTATTAGTAAACTATCTAATATCAGCTTCTGGCATTGTGGTTGCATTTAGTGATTTTTTTTTTTTTTTTTAAACTGTTTAAACATTAAAAATGTTGCCATCTTTGGCAAGTAAGAAGGATACTCTGAGGGCACCAGCTCAAAAGCCTTTGAAAACATTTCAGTAAAATTTTTACATGTAAAGCGGAAGAATGGATGCACCAAAGACACTTGATGCTAAGCATTGACTGCTTTCAATTAAGCATCCTAGGAAATGTGTAGGGAATATTAAAGCTTTATGGGTGTTTCTTTTTATGAGTATCCTAATCCAGCTTTAGAAACCTTTTTAAAATGTGAGATGAACGGTATATTCCATGTTATGTTGGCACTGAATGTAAATAGGGACAATTTGCACAGTACTGAGTTACTTGTAGAATTCTAATTCATAATGTGGAATGGGTTAAGAATTTTCTCATACCTTTTCTTTTTACTGTGTCAAAAAATCCTGATTTATCCAAACTAGGACATAGGTAGGAAAAAAGCTTTTTCAGATTCAAAGTGAAATCTTAGTTCTATACCTGAGTGGAAAGGAGACCTTAGACTACCTGGTAGACCTCTGCTATTGCATGGGAGGTAAGCACACAAGTCCTTGCACTCTTTGAATCAGACCAAACCCTTAATCCACAGGCTCTGAAGGGCTGAATGTTTTAACCACTGAATTACTGTCAAATAAGTATTTTGCTGGATCTGATCTACTTAATGTGAATACTTCGGTACTCGGTGAAATAAAGAACCTGTTTTTCTCATAAATCACTGCATGGGTTCTAATAACTCATCTAAAGAACTTGGTGGACTGATTAACACTCCTCATAAAAATCAATTTACCTCTAAGTGAGGGAGTATAGAAATGGCTTCCTAAAACTTGGGAGTATAGTAGACCTCTAAAATGTAGAATGTTGAATTACAGGACACTTCTTCAGGTACTAATAACACTATCACTGTAAGTGAAAAGAAAGTGTGCTTGTTCTGTTTTGCTTCCTGAAACTTTAGCCACATTGGAAGATATTTGGGGTGCCAAGTTTAAATTTCATAGTTATTGGGGTTTTTTGGGGGGTTTTTTTAAGTATCTGTAATTCAGCAGAGAAAATGAAAATTAGGAGCCCTGACCTGCGTCTCCACATCTGGTACAAAATTCCTTTCTAAGTTTCTACAGAGGAGAACCACTAAGCCTTTTTCTGTTAATCCTCCTTTCACTGGAAACCCAACAAAGGCTAAGATTTGAGCAATGCAGAGATTTACCTTTTAACAAAATGTGCAGAGAACTCTAGTGGCAAGTACTGTTTACATTACAGCTAAACATATGGATGTATATATATCTCAATTCTCTGGAAAAAAGACTGATGCATGCGTCTTTGAATAGGTGCATTTCCAGCACTATTTGAATTCTAATTACTATGAGATCACTAATATTTCTACTCTTGAATAGTCAATTACTTCCAATAATCATTTCTTAAATACCTCAACAAAATATACGTACTCCACCCACCCTAACATCTGCCCAAGAAAAGAAGTGGTCTTATTTTCTGTTTCAAGAATTGTAATTACATTAACTGAAAACGATCACATTAGGGAGAGATTATTTGATAAAATAACAAGATGCAATCATAACATCGTCATAATGTTACCCTTTTGTCTCATGACATGATTATTCTTCTGCAATCTGGTTATTCCCACACACCTTTTGCTGATCAATACCCTGTATTATTTAGGGGTCATACTTTCATTTAGTTACTCAACTGGTAGCTGGGAGTTCCTTGAAAAAGGGTGCACAGAAGCTCTGCTAATCCAGCTTGCTAAGGACTGAATGGACCAAGGACTTCTGAAGTTACATAAGAGGCCAAATTACTTTTTTACTATCTTGGGACTAAGAAGAAAGTAGTAGAGATTAATTTTCTGATTCTGTTGGTGACCTGCTTTATGATCTTAAGTAAATTTATTTACTTTTATGAATTCAGTTTTCGCTTTTACACTGTGGTTGTCAAAGGCTTACATATATAGTTTAACATAACTTATCATATGGGAATCATCCTGTGGCTTACATGCAATTACTTTATATGAAGAAATTTAAACCTACATGTAACCTTATAAGGGCTCAGCTATAAAAGAATAGGAATACAGAATGAACTCTTTCTTAATCCAAGCAATGTAAAAACAGCAAGTGCATTTTAAACAAAAAAACCAAACATACCTTTTAGCATTGGAGATCTGATTAACAGCAAAGGTCTGGTGACTGATAACAATCACCTTTATTTTAAAATAGCTTCAAAGTGATTAAATCAATCAGTAAAGCAGTTCCACAAGGTATTAATGTTGGCATTAGTTATTGCTAAGAGTACAAAAAAAAATCACATGTTGAAGTGCTTAATTTCTTCATCTATCCAGTGTAAACTGAAATCAGTTTTCCACATGCATTCACTGATTTTGTATGTTGCTGTATAAAGATGATATGGCCTGATCAAAACTAGAGAAATCTTCCCAAAGCTCTGAAATGGCTTCCCTGCTCTTGTGCAATGAGATGTACCCAAAGCCTAGAAAGACGGATGAAATAGAATCACTCAGTGGAACTTTTACCTTTGGTCTGCTGAAACAGGAGAGGATATATATAAAAAAACCCCATCTCATAGTTTTTATCTGTAACCACTGCTAAGCTGTTATTTCCAGCAAAAAGGCAGATTCTTGGCACATGGGGGGTAGAAGATGTCTTGCTATGTGTCGAAAGACATGTTTGAGTCTCAGTTCAGACTGGTGCTAGCAATCAATTGCAGCTCATAAGTACCTCATTACTCAAGCTAAGACTGGAGGGCCAAACAGCTCTCACACTGTTGGAGATGCATGTAAATAAATAAGTCACCGGGTATTAAAACCAGTGTGTTTTACTGTCAAGGCTTGCTGTATTACCTACACTCACCTAAACCACTGTGGTGTTTATTTTTTTTTTTTAAATTTGATTTTCCCAATACTTATTCTTTTTGGAATATCTATGTGCTCCATAACATCCTTAGAGCTCAGGATAAGGGCATGTTTGTAGGTATTGTAAAGAAATTTTAGTCACCAGTCCCTTGTCCATAAGAATTCTACCTGAAATACTGATCTACAATATTTTATTACCATGAAATTACTGGGACAAAAAAAGATGCATATTATTAAAGTTCCTGTAAGTTTAATTGATGCAAGTTGGTATATATCTGCTGATTTTAGAGAAGAGCAACAGAAGGTCTGAGCCACAATAAAACTCTTGATCCTACTCCTTTTGTTTCTTTTGATTGTAAAAGTGGAGGGGTTTTGGACCTAGCTACATTACTTACAACAAGCTGATGAGCATATCTGAAAATAAATCAACTTCTCTTACTGTATTGCCATTCTTGATATGTTTTTCTTTCTTTAGACTTTGTTTTTAGTGGTGGTAGTGTTTTCTGGAGATGAGGTGATGTTCCAGTTGTTATGATTAATACTTCTGGGTGTGACAGGTTAAAGCTCACAGTATTGATAGAGTACATTTATACTTGTGAAATTCTTCTAAAACAAACAGTCCTAGCAGGAGGTAGTATTCTGTCACAGCATTTGGTGTTCTGGAAAAATATCAGTCATCAGGGTTTTATTATCTTTGTTAGGTTAGTTTTGATGCAATAACTCTAAAGGTTTCTTCTCATTTCAAACATTGATAGGAATGTGAAAGTGGAGGACTAGTTTGTCTTAAAAGTTTTCGCCTTTTAAGTGTACACTTTAATTCTGGAGAGAAATCGAGCACAGCATGAAAACAAAGTGGAAACGCTAACAATGAGAAAGAAGCACCCAAAATAGAATACCAACTCATTTTTGAAAAAGGACTGTTAATAAAATATAAAAAATTGTGAATTGTAAGCTTCCCTAAAAACTGTATATTAAATTTATCCCTGTGTTTCCTGTTTTAAAGCAATAAGTAGTTACTGTACAAGTCAATTAGTAGTGAAAACCACAAGGGAATATATTTCCTACACCACCCTATTGTGTATTAGAGTATGAAACATAAATATAAGACCTTTCTTATTCTGTGTTAGTAAGCTCTATTTAGAAGTGCATGGAGAAGAGAGAGCTGTCTGTGGCATTCGACAAAGTAGGAAGGGGAACTTCAGGTTGAGGGAAACAGCACTGCATTGATCCATACAAATGAAAGATTAATTGTCTGAAGTCCCCTCTTCTGTTTTATGTGGGTCATTTACAGTAATGCATAAAATGCTGATCATATCTTAAATATTTAAGCCAGTAATGCTAGCTAGATGGGCCTTTAATTTCTTTCTTCACCTGTGGCTATCATGATTGCTTCCATCAAAGTTTAGCTCTTTTTCATATTGGAAACCTTTTGATCTCATTGCATTAGTTGTCTCCCTCCCTCAGTTAAATTCTTCATGTATTCCTATCTGATACTAATTTGTTCCTCTGGTTCAATGTATAGTCAAGAGAGTAATTTATTCATCTTCAATAGCACCACTGAAATCACAGAAGTACTTGATGCCCTGATTTATTAATGCACTTGAGGTCAGTGCCTTAAGCATGTGCTAAAAAATGAAGCAAATGCCAGCACAACCTCCAAAGGATTAGTCACCTGCATGATGGTTTGCAGGGTCCTTAAAAATATGAACTTGTGGAACAGATTTGCTGCTCGTGTAAGGATAGTGCAGCTGTACTGAAAGCTAAATGATGCTGACAATGTTTTCAGTGGAATTATGACAAGTCTACACTCAACCTTCTCCTCTTCTTGTCTTGTGCCATGCTGATACCTCATGCTATGCCAAAAATAAAAATCAAAGTTAGAAAAATGCTTCTAACGTTTTTAATTGTTCATATAACATTTAGTGTTCAGCAGGACTGTTAGCATCTCAAAAAGAAATTCTATTGTTACGGCATATCATCTTTTTCCATTTGATGTTGTAGGGTCATATTGTCATGCTCTTTCACATTTGCTCGATATCTATGGTGTCACTACTACCTCACTGCGAATGAAAATAGGAATTGCAAATTGGATAAGACAAAAATTAGATACCCTAGATTTGCAGGTTAAAGTATTTCTTGTGCCATAGTTGAAGACGTGTTTTATATTAAGAAACTGTGGAGGAAACAAGAACTTGTATTTCCCTATTGAGTTGGAAAATCTTCCTTATTATGACTGTGAACTCTTTTTTCCTTTTCCTAAGGTAAAAACTGTTTTCTATAGACATGTTTCTTTCTTTGTAATCCTTTTTTTCCTTATGAGAGGTGCCCCTGTAATTCATGTAAAATATTTTGATTATGAGAATATATCCTTGAAAGCCAGCTGGCAAAATGTTTTAAAAGTTAAAGTTCTACTGCAAATGTTTTATTCTGCATGAATTCACAGTAGTTATATTGTGTATCTTTTTGCAATTAAAACTATGAAGTTAATTCCCATGTATAAGAACAATATTTTTAGGACAGATTACACACTTTTATTTAGTGCTTTTTTCAGATATTTAAAACACTCTCTTTGTAAATTTTGTTTAAAAAAAAAAGAATATTCTGTTTTAGCGGCAGCATTATTGCGTTTCAGAAATAATATCCTGTAAAATGCCTGTAACAAGGTATTTTATCTGAAAGCCCATTGTATCTTTCTTATTATGAGTTTCAAGCTTCTGCAACAATAAAAGTGTTCTTATTCAAATGTATATTATTGCATTCATTCGTCTAATAGCAGCATTCCATCATATCAACCTATAAATAGACAAAGAAACAATTGCACAGAGTACTTGTTATTCATCCTCAATATTTTTTATTTCGTTGTTAGATATCAGACTTTGGAATAGTTGTATGGAGTATCTGCATTGCATACAGAAAGAAAAAAGTTATTTCCTCTGAGCATGCATGTGCTTTCTGTCTGTGTTTCCTTGGGATATAAAAAGTTACTGGTTTAGTTCCATTGGTCATTTTTATTGCCTTCCTGAAGACAATGAAAATTGCACAAGGCTCCACATAAAATCATCTCCAAGTGCAAATTAAATCTATGGTATAGTCTTTTGTAAATAGAGAAGAATGTACTCTTAGATAATAAATCTTTTTTGTGTATATCAACAAGATGTCTATTTTTTTTCTTCCTAGATACACCTTTAGTTAAAATCATTTCTTCCAATTCATGGCCTGAAGAAGGACAATCTATAATTTTGACTTGTGAATCCAAAGGAAAACCAGTGTAAGTGATTTAACAAGTAATATGTTTTTGTTATTTTCCTTATTCTGCTGTGATAGCAATCTTCAGCTGCAGAAATCTGCTGTTTCTGTCTCATCCTGGGGTGTAAAATAATCTCTGGTATAGAAAACCCCTTGAAGCCTGTCTTCATTAAGTGTCTATAGAGGATTGGTCTTTTACTTTGTCATCTATTTTAGTTTTCAGTAAGAATTCCAGCTGTGAAATTTTTTTTTTTCAGTCAGGTATATCAACCTGAAAGGAGTGCAGGCTTAATCAGTCACTGTTTACATCATTGAACTGATGATAGAAGACAAAATGTCTCATGAAAATCTTCCTGCATCAGCTAGCCTCAGAGAAAATATATTGAACTTTCTGAATGTGTTGGCTGTCATTTACAGGGGAATTTGAAGTTTAATGATATGTGC
This sequence comes from Aramus guarauna, assembly GCA_013400195.1. Lineage (NCBI taxonomy): Eukaryota > Metazoa > Chordata > Aves > Gruiformes > Aramidae > Aramus > Aramus guarauna. The sequence goes on along the minus strand of VXBL01007953.1, from coordinate 357,452 downwards.
AAGTTGGCTGCCTGTTTCTACCAGAATTTGAAAAGATGTAGCCTACTTTAAGAATATAAATTGTTTTACTTGGAAATTAACATCTCTGCCATCAGTATTTTTAAAGCATATCTGCAGAGATTAACTCTTGCACAGAATCTACTATTTAAATAGACTCCACTCTTTAACACAGTATCTTCTCAGATGAGCTGTTATGTATTTACTCATAAAGACAGATAAATAATCCAATTGCATAATATTAAGTTAATATGAATCAAGTTTCTTACATATTGACCTTCTGCTCAAAAGATTAATATATAGTGTTATATGGTGTGGTGATATACAGCTTTAGAATGGTCTTGAAAATGATCATGCAATAATATTTTGTTTCTAGAAAAGGTGCAAATTACATACGAAAAATCATGTAACTTAGGGCTGAATTTCTCCCTGCTGTAACTTTAGTGACTTTATAGAATTGCTTAATGTTGGAACCTGAAGTCAGATTTAGGTCAAGTCAGGCATTTAAGTTCAAAATTTCTATTTTGAAAAGCTCTTTTGAGTTTAGTCTAGCATCATGTAAACTCCATAAGTACTTTTCCTTTTTATATTATATGCCTGTATCATTTTAAAGAATCTTCCATCCAGATCTTGACAGGGCTGAGCAAGTCAGCATCTAGACTATACTTCTACCCTGCTTGAGACCAGTACACTGGGGGTCTGTCCAATTAGTCTTATGTGGCGCTCAATGCAATTGGTCTTCTGGGTACCTATGTACTTCTGAAGTAATAGGTGCTTCTGAGATAGATACCTCTGTAGGTAACTCACAAAAATCAGTTGCAAACCATCTCTTTTATAATATAGTTGAAGGAGAAGGAATTATCCATTCACCTAACAGCCTTTGAGTATTCCCCTAGGTACAGTCTGTTTCCCCACTATTTTCAAATTCAGCAGAAGATGTGCAAGTGCTTGATTTTAGGAAAGAGGTCAGCCCTGATTGCCCTGAGTGTACTGTTTTCTAGGTGATATTTAGGATTTTCCCTATGAGTGTTTTCCTCATGACTTAACAGGTGACAGCTACATGCCCAGTGCTCTGTTTGGGCATATAGACTTCAGGCTTCTTAGCCCCAGGTGCTTGATTTTCACTATTCATCTAACATTCACTGTAGAGATAAAGACTTTGAAGTAAGTGGGTCACTATGTATTTTTATATTTTTTTAATTACTTGTTTGTTGCTGGAGGAGGAGCGCAGTTTGGCCCTTCACATTTGGAGACTTTAAATAATAAGATAGTTTGGAGGTTATAGAGTGATTTCTTCTTTTTGTTGTTTTTAGAGTTGTGAGAGAGATGATTTGACAGATGGGTGTAATCAGTAGTCAGGGGGAAAGGGGGAATAGGTATATAGTCCTCCAGTGATATCACCTGCGTCTGAGTATTACAAGAAGGAGGCATGATGCTTTTCAGTTTCAGAGTGTATGAGAATTGTTGCAACTATCTTTAAACATATGCACAGTAGATATTTGCATCTGAGCTGCTCATTTGCAAAAGGAAATACTTCCCTTTGCATTTGGTGGAGAGATTTAGGCACTATTATGACATGACTGGTCTGATCTCCGTTAGACAACTATACAAGAAAGAGCCAGACAAGATCATATTGCTACTTTCTCTCCAGTAACTACAAGGAGTTTAGACAGTTAATTCAGTCAGATATCTACTTCTATATTTTGGGATACCAAATATAGATGTCTAAATAGAGACATTTATATCAAATTTTATATCTATGTTTAATCTTGGTCAGATGCATCTCGCTCTTTGTCTACAGCTTATAACCACATTTTCATAATCTTCATTGAAAATGTGCTAACATTTTTTTCACATGCCAAAGATGTTAGACTCTATTAAAAAATGAGACAATTAATCCTCTCACATATTAGATTTTCCTTTAGACACCTGTATTTGTTAGTAATTTCTGAAGGCAGTAAAAACCTATAAAGGTGGTATGTTTTAGCTTGACATACACAATATTTTCCATTTGGTACACTAAATATTGTAGGTATTTTTTATATGTTATCATTAGGAGACACTAGTTAAAACATAATGATTAAAATGGAGCTTCAATTGAGGGGTTTACTGATTTATTTATTTTTTAAATGAAACTCAGTTGCATCCTTAATGGATTCACATGGAAACCTTACATGTGGTTCTGAAAGGGCAGCCAAATAAAAACTCCACACCACAGAACTGTCAAGGCAGGGCACCTGTATGTGGTAGCCTTTGGGGCACAAATATTTTGCCAATAAATGCACCTCTAATTGTCCATGCCACAAGAACTGCCAACATCGGCTGCTCTGTATTGCTTCATTAGGTCAGTCTTTCATGGCGCAGAGCCAGTAATAAATAGGCATCCTCCTGGGAGCAGTTTGCAGTTGCTTAGCATGAGAAACAGTAATGTCATGCTCCCAACCTACATTATGATTACCTTCTGGCTTGTAGAGAGAGAGAAATGGGAGAGGTCCACAGAGCCCAAATATGTCAGTGTCACAAGATAAGTGATGAACTGTGAGCTTCATGGAGAGCTCAGAGCCAGCCATGGTCCTTCATAGCCTTTTACACACTATGAGTTAATTTCTATACACTGTCAACTTTATGCCACAGTTACAACAGTCTCTCCTGTTCCCTGCAGGCAGCAGTGAATCATATCAGTAAATGAAACCCTACTTATAGGTATATTTCTCTTGTACCCCAAAGCAATTTTCACAAATTCCAAAATGACATTTGAGATGAAAATGGAGAAAGAATGAAGCCAGGTTGTAGCTGTGGTGACATTCATGATTCTGATAGCTGTCGCAGAGTAATTCTTTCCCAAAAGGGAAAAGCAGAAGGAGCCTAAAGCTAGAACGTACCTACCCCACCCTACCTCTCATCACCAAGCCCCTCCTTGCAGGGATTCTGTCCCTCACACCATGTGCATCATGGATACTCAGATACTGTTTCAAATTGACAACACAGTCCTAAGGAAAAGCCCTACCTAACTTAGTGTCTTGTAGCAAGGAATGAGAGGGAAGCGTTGCTCAGACCAACACCTCGGGGAAATCAACTGCCCTCTGCATGTCCTGCTGAAACAGCATCCTGCAAAGATATAGCAGAGAGATGAGGAACAACTGTTCACTAGGTGTTAGAAATGGAGAACTAAGGCTCTTCTAAGGTTTCATAATTTAGGGTATAAGATGACCATGATTTTGGAGAAGAGAAAAAAATGGCCTCACACAGTTGGATGTGTGCAACATCAATTGTCGTAAAGTGTGATATGGGCTGGAATTATCCCAGACTGAGGTTGCTAGTGGCTATGAATGTGTTCATGTCACCAAACATTTGTGGTCTTGGTGCAGAGAGAGCAATGTTGGAACAGGAGTCCTGAGAGTGAGCTAAGAGGAAGAAGAGAAGTTGGTAAGATGGTGAGGGGAGGAGGCTTCCTCATATATTGCCTTCCAAAAGACCTGCCCCTTGTTTCCACATACAGCTATGGCTAAATTTATTGCTTCTAGGATCTAACATCAAAGAAAGACACTGAGGTGGTGGAGCGTGTCCATAGAAGGGCAATGAAGCTGGTGAAGGTTCTAGAGAAGAGGTCTTATGAGGAGCGGCTGAGGGAACTGGGATTGTTTAGTCTGAAGAAAAGGAGGCTGAGGGGAGACCTTATTGCTCTCTACAACTACCTGAAACGAGGTTGTAGCCAAGTGAGTGTTGGTCTCTTCTTCCAAGTAACGAGTAACAGTACAAGAGGAAATGGCCTCAAGTTGAGCCAGGGAAGGTTTAGATTGGATATTAGAAAAAAATTCTTCACCAGAAGGTTTATCAAACACTGGAACAGTCTGCCCAATGAAGTGGTTGAGTCGCCATCCCTGGAGGCATTTAAAAGATGCATAGATGTGGTGCTTAGGAACATGGTTTAGTGGTTGGACTTGGCAGTACTAGGTTAACGAATGCACTTCATGATCTTACAGGTCTTTTCCAACCAAAACAATTCCATGATTCTCTAAAAAAAAAATCAAGTTACAATTATAGATATAGACCTCTGGATTTGGTGATGTTCTGGTCCAGTTTATGTAGCACTTAGGACACCAGTTATAAACAACAGTGGAAGGCTGGTATTTGGAATATTGTATTCATAAAGATAAGACATTTTCAATTAAAATTTTGTTGGTGGAAAGAAAAAAAGAGGAAATATATTCATCAGTTTAACACAGAGATTGTTTTTAAACAGACCTTATAAACATAACTCACAATAGAAACGTAACCTATTATCTGTAATATTTTAAGGGAACTTGAGACAGCATTTGTGAGGATTGTTGTGTGATTGATTGATGCCCAGTTGTTGATCAAATTTAAGAGTTTTCTTTTGGAAAAATTCTAGTAGGTGTGTTTGTGTCAGCTTTGTCTTTTCTTATGCAAGACTCAGTTGCTGGTTTGTTCACCTTATTGACAATTTTAATAAGAGTGACATCCAGGTTTGGGGGTTTTTCAACTGAAGGTAAAAAAGTATTTAGCCATTTCTCTGCGTAATTTAGGTCAAGACACCCTGTAGTTGGCATCACTATTCAATAGCATTCCTCTTTTGGAGATATTATTGTATAGTTTCAAACCAAATTGAAGATAATTTCTTGTCTCTTCAATCCTTAGAGCTATTTTGTCTTTTCCAATATTTTTGGCTGTATCCCTGGACAGTTGTCAGGCTATACCATTTTAGTAAATGAACTTGCTTAATACATCTATAAGGTGTCATGGCTCTTTTTAATTTATTTATTTTTTACCATAATATACTTTTACCTAGGCTTTGTTCATTTTCCAAAGAAGAAAATGTAATTAAGCTTCAGAAATCATAGACATCCTTTTTATGAACTCACCTGCAATGTCTAGACTTTTCTGAAGTCATACTGCCTGACAATATTTTGAATATTTTAAAATAAACAAAAGAAAGCTGTAAAAAATAAAAACCAAAGAACAAAAATGATCATTTACAGTCATACATATTTACAAAAGATTTTAAAAGCCAATGTTTTCTTCTTGCAAGTTGTACCTTCTATGCACTGTTGTGTCTTAACAATATAGTCTAGTGACTCAAAACTGACCCAAAAGTGAACTCAAAAACTGCCCCATAATGAAAGAAAGGTTCAATATTTAATAGTCTTAGTCAGTGCTCTCACCAAAGCAAGCATGAAATATGGGCGTTTTTTTAAGTCAGTGTCATTTCAGCAGAAAGAATGTCAAAATATAATGGAATAATTAGGGCACAGGAAACAAAGAGAAAGTTGGCTGTCTCCTGTGTGCTTTAGAGAAATGTCTTTCCATTCCATGCAGCTCCGGGGAATCACAGTATAGCTGGTTGACTAATGTAAAGTGAATATTTGGCCTTGTTTGAAATAAACAGGAAAGATTCTTATTTCAAGAGAACATTCATATATGTATCCTTCATTAGAATAGCATTATTTGTAAGGTAATGAAAAAGTTATAGAGAAAAGCACAATCAGTAATAAACATTAATATTATATTTACCCAGTATAAAGTATAGTCAAATAAATATTTTAATATCAGAAAAATTTATCACATTTAATGAGGGCACACCAAATAATCAGCTTGCACTGTAAAGTTATTGTAAACTATGTATATGGTATCACCACAGAAAGTTCTGTTTTTTCTAGTATCTATTTAAAGAAGACTCAAGTGAGACAAACATTTTGCAAAGGCTGATGGAAACAAATACAAATAATAACAGAGAAATATGCAACACCATTCTGCCAGTGACCCTAGCAAGTGGCTGTTTCATTTGAGAAGGACCTGACACCTTCACCTGAAGGACCTAGGTGAAAAGAGAAAACTTAGTTAAGAGAGTTAACTAGGATTCAGTCACTTGAAAGCAGTGGAGCCTGACTCATACTACCTCATGTTTAGTCTAATGTCAGCCAGGACCCCCAAGTCCTTCTCAGCTTAGATGTTGGGTTTTTCCTCTGTCCTTGCTGAATTTCCCTGCCTCCCATGAGGGAGGGACCTGTTCGCCCATTCCTCCAGCCTGTGAAGGCCTCTCTGAATAGTAGCCCTCCCTTCAACTATACTCAGTACAGCCAAAGTTTAAACAACCAACAACAACAAGTATAAACAACCAACTCAATGAGAACACATTCCACCGCTTCAGCCAGGTCTTTGATATTGAACAGTTAAACAGGACAGAACCCAGGAAAGACTCCTGAAGAAGTCTGCTTGTAACCAACCACCAGGCATGGTGTCCCTTCAACCCAACCAATGGTCCAGCCAGTTTTTCACCCATTGAGTAGTACACACATCCAGGACAATGGTAACATCCCAGCCTAGATACAAAGAATACCATCGGAGACAGCAACTGAAGACTTGCTAAAGTCAAGGTAAACAACATACGCCGTCATCTTTATCTACATATCCTGTCATTTGTTCAGTTTTCACATGTTTGGTAGATAAAAAAATTACAGAAACATTTATTTCATGAATCGTTTTGTCCTAGACTCAAGGTTAAAATGTATTATAAAGCAAAGAGAAGAAAGTCTCTTCCTTCCTCTGAATAGTTACCTTAGTTCAACCTAATTCAAAGTGGAAAGACCTCTGAACCTAAGGAAGGTATTTTGAGAAATGCTAGAAGGGACACATTTGAATTTTCTGACTTTCATTATATGATGAGAAACATCATAATACTTTGCTTCCTGAAAACTTGGCATTATGGGCAGGATATAGTCTTTGAAGAGGATTCCTGACTCCTTCAGTGGGATAGTAATTATGAATGATAGCTATGAATGATCTGTACTACTCAGCTCTTATTTGATGCATACCCTCAGAACACAGAATTAAAATAATTTCTTTGTGTGTGTTCATATGTTTCTTCCCCATAATATCTGAGAACATTTGAATGTTTGTTTTTATCACACCTGTGGACAATTAGGGTATTCAATTGCCTCAAATTTACAGCTGGGAAGTGAAGCAGAAAAAAATCCTAAGATCAAAATTGACAAATAGATCGCAGAGATTTTATGTCTAACATTGAACACAGTCCCCATTTTCCCAAAAGTATTTGACGTGACATAGCACCACACTCAGAAGATAGCTCATCATTGCTTTGAATTGTAACACTGAGTTCTTAGCACACATACAAATCTATGCTCAAGAATCTGAAATCAGAAACTAGCAGAGAAAATAGCAGAAACCCACTTGACATTCAGCTGTTAACATTTTGGTGTAAGTAGTTTGCCAATATTGCTTTGAAACTACATCATAATGGCAGGTTTAGATTCTGAATCATTAGTCTAACGACCAGCTTTTTGTCCATGTACAATTCTTTCTTTCCTACTTTGACATGATATGCTTCCCAGCTTCTCTAGCAGGTGAGATGAAGGTTCTGTAAGAAATTATCTCATTTTCTGCATAAATTTTATTCACTGCAGAAAACTATCTGGATTGTGCCATGAATACCTAGCAGCCTAGAAAGGAATGCTAGTGTCAACTCTGCCTGTATGAATTGTCATAATGAATCTGGAAAAGCATGCATGTTTCTGTGTTTATAAATCACCTTGCAGAATGAATCCACAGCCCAAGCTAGATGCTTAGGCAGTATCAATAAATATTAATGATTTGGAAAAATGGATAGATTTGTCCATATTAAAGATGAAATATGATTCTAGCAAAATATGAATGTGGGATTAAAGTATTTCTCCCTTAAGATTCATACATAGTTGTCTGTCAGAAATCCTGAATTGTAAGATGTTATTTCCAAGTTTCTCTAGGAAGGACCACCTACAACTGAAATCAAGTAGGTGAAAAGAAAGAAGGACAGTTAGATGCTGGAGTTCCACTGTTTTATGTTTAGATCTGGACAGTCTTTGTCTTAAGCAGAAAGATGGATGGGTTTGAATTTTGAATTTTGTCATAACTGCATTTAACAAACGGGGACTCTCCCTGGCGTCCTTCACCTTGATCCCAGAACTAGCATTGTCCTCTAATACGTCTCAGTAACTGAAATATCTCTTTTAATCAGATTTATGCCTTCTGAGCACTCTGAGTTTACAGTTAAGTTTCCAGGGGCACATGTCACACACAGCTTTGGGCAAGATTCTGTAAATACATTCTTGAATAAATGCTTATGTATATAGGACAGAGTATTGTGTCTATGGGTGTGGGCTCAGACAAAGGTAAGAGCCCCTGCTCACAGTTCTCAGTCCTGTGTTCTTTGTTCATGGGCAACAGCTCTCAGGATAGCTGAGGCTCTCCTATTCCTGTCTTTTGCCTCGCTCTCTGTCCATTCCAAGTTGTCTTTCTTTGAGCTTGCCTTTTCAGCAATCAGATGGAGCCTGTCTCCTACAAATACAGTAGGTATCTCTGTCCTGTCTGTCTCTTCTGCCTTGTTCTAGTTTCTTGAAAAGTTTCTTATTCGTTTTTAAAGAATGTTTTTTCATCTTTGTATCTTTATCCTATTTATGCTTTCTCTGTATTCTTTTCTGTTTGGAGAAGTGTGAACTTCTGTTTCTCCAAGAGGAACTGATTATATTTAAGTAGGTGATTATTAACTCAAAACCAACCTACTGTTAACTTGATCTGATAGGATGTAACCCATGTCAGCTAATGTTAATCGTTCTGTATCCCATGGTTATTGTCAACCAGAGAAATTTCTTATCACCAGCCAGACTTTTAAGTTAAGCATCTAGTTTCTCCACCTGTGTAGGCAGCAGTGTATATATAGAGAAAGCTTTATCAGTATTAAACACTACATTTCCAGATCTTTCAGTCAGGAAGGTACAGAAAAAATATATCATGTGCAACATAGACTGATCACGTAGCACGTGATAGAAGTTTTGTAGATTGCAATATACATAACTTATTAATAGTGAACCTTTTCAGTATACAAATTCTATGCCCAGTTTATTTTTAAAACACTTCTAATTAATAGTCCTTGGTGCCAGCCCAGACCTCTGTTGAAGCCAAACTTGGCAACATTTGCCAGTACTTTGCCATCGCTGCTGTAATTGCTTTCTTTGGATAGTTGACCCAATTTTAAATTACTGTCATTTTGAAGGAGTTCATCCTAATGGTATCTCCTGCCTTGATTTAGTAGGCATGTCTTATATGCTATATTGAATGAGTGCTCATTTTCAGTAAAATGTTCCAAATTTTATCATTAATGTCATATGAATTGTAGAAAAAATCTGCCTAGTGAAACTTGCCAGATAGGTAGTTTGTCTTTGCAAGAAAAAGCCAATTATTTTAAAGGATTATGTAAATATTCAGCTTGTAACCTTCTACACCAGTATTTCATTGACATTACACCTCCACTGTGGAATTACGCAGTGATGTAGTAGATAACATATTAAGAAGGAGGTAACATTTTTGCTGAGATACAGCATGTATATTTAATAGATTAAATTTCAGTTTGTGTTAAACATCCTGGCTGTCTAGGAAGTTGTATCTTCTTTTCGCAGCTGGGATCTTCTAAGTTTGGGTTTTTTTTTTCTTTCAGTATTTTGCAGAGAGTAGGGAAATTGGTGTTATAAAAAGTGTGACACAAAAAGAAACAGGTGGGAGCATTAGTGCCTGTCTGAAAATTACACTTTACAATAAAGTCTCCTGCAGTGCTTAAGAACTTCCCCTTTAGTGTTCTGTAAAATGATCACATTGCCTAATAGGCTCAATTCAATAATTGCTTTTCTTCCTTTTTAAGTGTCCCTTTTCTTCAGTGTTTACACATAAAATGGTGCACAAAGTACAGTGTGAAAAACAACTAAATGCAGCATTTTTAGTGCTCATTAAATCCATTTTGCATGTGTATGCCTTTTGAAATAATTCTTTTCCTTTCTCTCAGGTGGGAACACATTCTAAATTAAAAAAGGCCCATGAAATAGAGTAATAGATAAATTTGAAATACAGCATGAGTAATTCTATTTGAGTACTGGACTGGAAGTTAAAGCATTAGAAATAAGTTTTGGAAGAGGATATGATCCTCAGTTTTTAAATACCTCACTTTCTATAGATAAGAGATTAGGTACACTTACAGGTAAAATTACAGCAGTGTTGAATCAACCATCAACAGTAGAACACAAGACGACACATTAGCATAACTCCCTTCAGTGCAAAACATGCTCACAATACTTGCTCTGTTACACAATTACAGAAACAAAATTTGTTCCCTCTATAGCAGATGTCATCTGGAACACCCAGTGTCATGGAGAACACCAGCTGATTGCATATCTGCATGTTTACCCTACATTTATAGCAGCATAGTAGCCTGAGAACGTATACATGCTATAAGCTAACAGGGTAAAACACTATCCTTCTAAAGGAAAAAAGTGTGCATTTATAGAACAGCGTAAGGAGTGCACTTGAAAATCAAATTAGGATTTTTTTTTAATTTCTTCTTTGTATTTGGTGTCCTTTCATTCAAAAACTATCACATCTCCTGTTCAAAAGATGTAACCTCTCTTTATGAAGTCAAACACTGATTTTGGAATTGCTACTTTTTCCCCTGCTGAGAATAATTTGTATTGTTCCTTTCTCCACTGTTACTTTACCTTTCTCAGTTCATTATTTTCAATACAAAAATTACTTCACTAGCTTTCCGGGTCTATGTTACATACATTTTTTCTGAAATTACAATTATCTCCCCCCTCCCCCCCCCAAATTTTTAAAGCACCCAAAACAGGGAGAAGCAGGTTTCTGTGGCTTGGGCTTTTACACATCAGTTCTGTACATTTGCTACGATCTCAAGCTCTTGGTGTGCAGAACTCAAGCTCAGAGTGTAACCTTTTCTGAAATCACTGAATTGCTATGGAGGTGTAGGTATTGGACTGTTCACCATTCATTGCAAAGTTGAAGTTCATGCATAATTAATGTGCAAAAGAGGTGCAGAAAATGAACACTGGAAGAAAGGGTTTAATTGAGAAACTCAGATACAACCTTCTGTATGATCATCCTTCTCCAGAATTATAAATTCTCAGTCAGTGTGCAAATTTTATAAGGGAGTATGAATGGAGTGAGTATGGGAGGATAACAATACAGTTGGGTCTGTTGGCATAGTTCTGGAATGGCTGTCTTATATTTGAAAGGCAAAGCCACAAGTGAGATGCGGGGTTTTTTTTTAAGTAAGCACTGAAGCCTGTCCCTGCATTGTTGCTACCTAATACTGTGCTAGTATTAATACTGCACTTGCGCCAGAGACACCCGTTCAGTGCTTGCTTACATCATTTTCTAAAACAATATTGGTAATTTTCCTTTCCTCACAAAACTGAGACTCCTAGTCACTATTGGCAGCAGTTCTCTTTGCTACAGGACAACCCAAGAGAACTGTTTTGAAAGGTGATGAAATTATTCCACTGCACAACAAAGACATTTTGCCCTGTCACTGAATATGCAGTGAGACCTGTTCACAAACCCATTGAAATTCCCAGTGTTGCGTGCATATACTATTGTTCTTTTTTCCATTGTGTTTTTAGAAGATGCTCTTTGCTGTCCTTTCCCTAGAGTTATTGTTAGGAAAAATCACTCAATATAGTTGTTCTTGGTTGCTCTGAGGGCATACTATTCTGACATATATTTTGACAAATATGCCAAATGGATGGCATATTTACAAATATATGGTATTTTTATGGATGAAAGGAAGTGTGTATCTCTCTACACAAAGAACTTTGTGGCACTAGCCCAGCCAATTAAGCCACCTGCTAAGGGCTGGAAAACAAAGGTTAGAAATATATCTAAACAACCTTTTTAGGTGTGAAAATGTAAGCTTAACACTACTCTTCCGTGTGTGAGCATAGCCCCAGAACAAATGGAGATGACAAGCTAAGTGGGATTGTGGTTCTGACAGGCATGGCAGGAAACAAGTATGGGAATGAATAAATTAACACCATTTATTATTAGTGTAAATTACAAATTATTCATTGTTGTGTTTAGATAGTCTTTGTCTTTCTATTGCAAGGAAAATCTCAGAGATTTCTGAGATTTCTCAGACCTAAGTTTGGCTAGTTAAAATGAAATTTCCATATTTGAGGCTTAATATTTAAAGTACCACTGTAAACTGTTTCCACAACTTATATTAATACCTGAGGAAAGACTGAGTCTGTGATTGGTGGTCTTGCACAGGATGCACAACTGCAATGAGAAGAGAATGGCCGAGAAACTTATAGGTGCTTGCATGCTTTCTCCCTGATTTAAGAACCTGCTATAAGCAACTGAGGGGCTGAGCAGCCACACCAGGGCTCTCAAAGGTAGATAACGCAGTCAGGGAATGATCTAACTGGGAGACAGTGGTGAGTCTGCTGGGTTTTGGCTGGTGGGGCTCTGAATAGAAAATTTCATCACAAATGTGTGAGCTGAGCTGCATGCGTACCTGGTTTTGTGCACTATGCAGCAGAGGCTTTAGGGAACGGTCTTGTACAAAGGAAGAACAGCGCAGGTTATTCATTATCAAAATAATACAAACAAGATGAGAGTATTTAGTGTTTATACACTCGAAAACAGAAAAAAATGGCTAGTACTTAGTAAAGGATCCTGTAACTTTCTCCTGTGCATGGCCTTCCACGCTAACCTGGAGATGCCACAGCCCATCTGTGGTGGGTTGACCATGGCCATGCCTGCCTGGCCACTGTCGCACTTATCCTCCTCAACAGGACACGAGTTGAGATAAAGATGGGGAGATCACTTACCAATTACTGTCACGGGCAAAACAGACTCAGCTCAGGGAAAATTAATTTAATTTATTGCCAGTTAAAATAAAGTTGGATGGTGAGAAACAAAGACAAAAACTGAAACACCTTCCCCCATCCCACCCATTTATCCCAGGCTCATCTTTGCATCTTTGTTCCCAGCTCCTCTATCTCACCACTCCAGGGGATGGGGAACGGGGGCTGTGCTCAGTCCGTAACAGTTCCTCTCTGCCGCTCCCTCCTCCTCATGCTGCTCCACAGTGGTCTCCTCCAGAGGCTGCAGGGGAACCCCTGCTCCAGAGCACAGATCACCTCCTCCATCTCCTCCTTCCCTTACCTCGGGGCTCCCAGGCCTGTTTCTCACACTCTTCCCCTCACTGCCGGGCAGCGCTTTTCCCTTTCTTACCCCGGCTTTCCCCGAGGTGCCGCCATGGTGGCTGCAGGGCCCAGCCCTGCCCTGCGGTGGGTGGGTTGGAGCCGGCTGGAACCGGCTGTGCCCGGCACCGGGCAGCCCCGGGCCCTCCTCACAGAGGCCCCTGCAGCCCCTGACAGACCCTGGGCACCCGCACCCGGTACAGGTACTCAGTGAGCTTGGGTACGGGCAGCTAAATCCTTGCAGAGGGCTACTGCGCAGGCACACGTGTGCACAAGATTTCTGTAATGAACTTTACGGTATGGATTCACGTTTTAAAACACATGGCAGGTTTCCATAGATACATACACATTTTGTTGTGGTTGTTTTGTTTTATTACTGCTTAGAAACACTGCATTGGTCACTTTTAAGATGAAATTATTAAGATTTTAGCAAGGATTAAGAAGTGCTAGTGGGGTGGACTGCGATACCCCCACGGCAGGAGCAGGAGGCGCAGCCACATCAGAGCTCACCCCAGAGCTGGGCGATCTGACAGGGTATGGGAGAGCGTTGGCTCCTCAGGGGATGGTAGGAGGGAGGTAAGTGGGAGACAAGTCAGTGTTTCTACTTACTATTGCTATTTAATTGTGATTTTTTATTATTATTATTTTCTATTGCTCTGAAATATCTCTAGCCTATCTTCTTACCTCATACACACAATTTGTAGAATGCTCCAAATGGAGTTGGGGAGTGACAGTCTAAGGGAACTCTAAACACCGTCTCAGGTCTATGTTCAGCTCTCTCTTTAAAATGTATTTACTTGCGGTTTGCTCCTAGAGGCAAAAACTGAAGTCTAGACAATTATATGGTAATCAACATCAAAAAGGGGAACTACATAAAAATGAAGAATCTTGTTAAAAAGAAGCTAAGAGGGGCATCTAAGAGAATTAAATCTTTCCAGGCAGCCTGAGGACTAAGTTAGAAAAGTAAATAAAGAGTTTAGAACCACACATCAATACATATCACCTAGCAGAAACACTTGAGAAGGAGGAAATGGTGAGGCTAAACAGAAGAGAAAGCAGAGTAATAAAAATGGCAAAGCCATAATTTGAAAAGCTGAAGTTGTCCAAAGGAAGGAGATTTTGGCAGATTAAATATGAAAATGTAGTAAGCCAAACCACCAAAAAAGGAAGAAAAATATGTTTGAGGAACAACTAGCAAATGGAATTGAAAGTAATAGTTCATATTTCTTGAAGTTTATCAGCATGTGTCCCAGTACATTTCTAGGATCAACTGAGGTTCAAGGTGTAAGGGGAAGCCAGATGAACTTGCTACATCCATATTTACTGTGTAATAAACTGGGTATGTTACAGACTTTCTTAAATGGACTGTGGAGGAGGTTGTGGTGCAAATGGGCAAAAAAAGCAGTAACAAGCCAGCAGGACCAGATGGTTTCACCCCAGCATTCAAGGGAAGTTCAAGGATGAGACTGATGAATTATGAACAGTGACAGGAAACTTCATGCTTAAAACCACCTTGCTAACTCAAGACAACAGGGCTTCAGGAGAGAACCCAGAATGTGCAAGTCTGTAGAACTATCTGGGCTTCACAAATAGTAGTAACTATAAAAAAACCCTAGAATTAGCAGACATCTGAATAAAAACAAACTTTCTGGGGGGAATTCCTTTTGCGAAGGGAAAATCCTATATCTCATAAACATATTGGAGTTCCTTGAAGGGCACAGAAAATGTCTTGTGGTGGTCTCTTTGATATACAGAGGAAATACTGCAGATGTTTCCAAAACCGTAAATGGCAAAGAGATAGTTGTTGGGTATTGTTGGTTCATTCTTTCTTCAAATCGAAATGTTTAAGGGAAAATTAAGCTTGTAAGAACCAGTTTTGTTGCAGAGCAAGAAAGTAATTTTTCGTACAATGACTGGTAAACTTTGGGAATTGGTTGTCAATGGCTATGGCAGATGGTAAAAATTTGTAGTAATTCAAGGGAAAACTGCATAAATCCATGGGAAGTAAAATCCTTAAGGTTTGCAGGATATTTTTAAACTGTGCTTGGTGTCAGGAGTGCCTGAGATAGCTGTAGGTCAGAGGAGTGCTTGGGGAGGCAACAGCTGTGCTTGGCCTGTTCCCTAGATATCTGCTTATCCCTGGCATTGGAGATAAGGTACTGGGCTAGCTGAACTTTTAGTCTGATCCAGTACAGCTGTTTCTGTGCTGTTAAGTGTTGAACGTAGACTCTTGTGGCTTGCTAGGACTAGATGCTAATGGAGCTGGATCCCATTGAGAGCTTGAGGATATCTCCCTTACAGTGCTAAAATTATTACCATGAAGGTACTAATGAATAATTTTCTGTGTGAAAGAAGTTTGTGTGAACTAAAGCACTCCCCTCTGTCTGGAGATAATGATACATTTGGGAGAAGGAAAGCAAACTCCTGTAAGTAAATAATGTTTGCCTCTTTGTTTCTTTATTACTGTTTCACAAGTTATTTTTAGATGTAAAAGAAGTTGACACAGACCATGGTATAGGACTTAGCTCTGAAAAATAAATAATCATAAGTTCCCAGTGTATTGTTATTAAGATTTCATTATATTCTCTTGAAAGCATGAAGCATTTTATTATTTATTATGATCTAATACAGTGCTCTTCAACATCAGCTTTTTTGACACTGGTGAAAAAAATGTAACTGAAGTACAAATATTTTATGGTGTATTTCCATACCTTTGGTGCTCCTATAACGGTTATAAATATCAATAAACATTTGGTTACTTGTTGAGAAGAATCCATGATTCAACTTAAGATGTTAGAAATGTCATTGTTATGGCTAGTTATTGAACATACCTTATCTGGTGAAAAGAGGATATTCTGCTACATCTCCCAAACTTCATGATGTTCTTGCACGCGTTGGAAGTCAAGAAGTGCATACCTTGGTTAATGAGGCTTGGTACTGAAGACTATATAGTCCTTGCTTGTCATTAAGTGGCAGCACTGGTACTTTTATCAGCTCTCTGGGTGTTGTCACTGCATCTCAAATGCATGAAGGAATTTTAGTTTAATGAGGCTTCTCCTTGATTGTGCCTTACATCAACAGCAAATGATTTTAAGCAAGTAGTATTTGGACAAGCAAGTAACTATGAATGAGATTTTCAACTGTTTACTTAATGGAAAAAAAGGAGGTGAATCAGCCACTCTTCATTTTCCTACGATTCTTGTGCCAGCAAGCATTTGACCTTAGCTCAGAAAATGCAGCTGGTGTTTCTTAGATTGGATTTCTCAGCTTATTGTAATAACAGAGTTTCTTACGAGTGTTGGGACACAGCTCTTACTGAAAACAGTGTAAGTTAGGCATGTGGATATCCATCAGTGTCTCAGCCTAAAGTATCTAAGCAGTCTAAAATCCTGACTTGTCAAAGGAAAAAAAAAAAGCTCATAATAATCTTTGCTCATTGATATACCCTTCGGGCCTCAACCAGCAGTGGTATATCATCAACAGACGTAATGTTGATCAAGGAAAAAGAGAAAAGTGAACTGAAAATGCGATGTGACAGCAGTTACCTCCCGTTTCCTCTTTCTTGGTCTCCACCATTATCTCTACCTGTAGAGTTGCATATGGCAGGCACTTCAGCATAGCCTATGTAAGCCAAGCTAGTTTCAGAAAATATACATTTTTTAATCCTATAATATGAAACCGTAAAACATTTGAAATAAGTGGTGGTGAATCTCTTTCTGCTGTTTTTCTGTTATTTCTGATGAATCAGTATTTTCCCCAGTTCTTGTTGCTCTGGCTAGGGATAGAGTATGCTTATAAACTTGTATGAAGGAACAACGTTATAAACAGATCTGAAGACATGCTGGTTGAGAAGATGTTATTTTCCTCTGGTCTATGAAATGCATAGCAACTAAGGTGTGCACATCCTATCATTATGCTTCGCTGCTGCTTTCCTATCCCCAGCAGTACTTCATTAACATTAGGAGCATAGTTCCTAGTTAATCCCAGTAATTTTCAGCAGCCATTCTGATGCATCCACTTGAGCACCATATTATCTTAATACTGCTGACATTTGCATGTCTTTGAAATACATTTTTTTAAGATATTGTCCATTTAATCCACTGCTCTTTCTACCGTCCTTTGTTCTTATAGTCATGCTTTCCTTAGAGCTGATGAAAAAGAATAATCTACTAATTTCTCAATAGCTCTTAAAGGTTAAGAGGGAATCAACAAGGTGTAAACAGCAGTATAAGAAGCCCAAAGATTTAGCTGTTTGAACACAGACTACATAATTAGAAACCTATAGAACTGGAATTATAGTGAAACCAGGCCATTAAGATTTCTATGTTTAATCAACGATTTTTCATGTGAATGAAATTCTTACATGCCATTTATCATCTCAGCTGTACTCTGACAGAAAAGAAAAAGCCCCTAGGAACAGCAATAAAACATTTAAGCAAGGCATGACAATTATTCTTTATATTCACTTACCTGTATATAGTTTCTCCTCTCCTTCACCCCCCTCCTCTTACCTGAGAGTGTAAGTCTTAGCCTATGAAACTAAGGAAAGGGATTTGTATTTCTAATGTGCACATCGATATATGGCACCGATCCCAGGAAGAACAGGGGAAGAGCATATGTTACCGACATGCTCCAGTACTGATCCACAGTACTTCCAGCTCCAGAATTTAAAAGGAGCTTTCAGGGCATCACTGTTTCTCTACTTCATCATTTACCCTTTCTTCTGACTGGAATAATGTCACTGTAGCCTCGAGGGGACCTCACTTCTTTCTCTGTGTGAGATTACCTGGCCATCAGTCTGAAGTTCAGGCTCTGCTGACTTTCCATTCTCTGGATGAGGTGGCGGCTTCATCAAGTCTGCCTTCCTTCTCTACCTACAGCAGCAAAGCAGATGCATCTCATGGAGAAGGTCTCTCCCCCTTCAGTTTCTTGCACAATCTCCTAGAAGCAAGGTTGTCACTTGCCCTTAATTATTGATATGTCATTATGGATATCTTATCCGTTGTCTGTGAGAGCTGTTATATAATTCAGATAATATATTGTGTATCCACCTGAACAGCTCGGTGCGCAATCTGTCAGTATCAGGCCTTCAATACAAGACTTCTGATACAAAAGCAGCATCTTTGCTACTTTATAGAAATTGGAAAACACTTTATCTCATCTGTGGTCAAGTCCAGGGCAACCTGCAGATATTCCTTGCAAAGTATTACCTAGTACTTTGTCCTTGCGCTAGTGTCAGCTAGCTGATAGGGGTGGTCACTTCTTCAAGGCTTCCGTTCCCCATAAAGTAAGGCAGGATTTATGACCTAAGATTTTTTAATGTATTTTTTTTTTCATTCCTGCTGCTGTACTGGCTTACACCTCTCGTTCTACCTTTTTAGCCTCAGGAATCTTTTTGAAAGTGATGTTACACTCCTGTGGAGGACTTCTTTAAAAAATTTAAAAGAAACATAAATTATTTATAAACTGGCAACACAAAATGAACAGTATAGCCATACATACCATTGTTTTCTACAGACAGAAGATTTTAAAGTGCACTTTTTATGAAAGCTGTTTGTAAGCTATAGAGGTTCTAGTGTTTTTTCTGAACTTAAGATGTTTTGAGCCTGCAGACTTTACAATACATATAAAAAACTGTGGTTAATAGCTGGCTACTAAAAATGTTTTTAAATATTAGGTATTTTGATTTGAAGTACTAAATATGCATTAAAATATCCAGGTCTCTTTCACAATAAATCTGAAAAAAATGAAATCACTGTCTATTTCCTGACCTTCTAATGGTGTATTTAAAAGAGGTTTACCTTTTTTGTTTATGTTATGCAACAGCGTGCATGTATTCTTCAGTTCCCTGTTTGCTCCCAAGTGACAGTCAGGCCTTGAAAGTTTGGAAATGTGGCCACCTCTTTCTCCCTTCTCCATTTTGTGTTTCCACAGAGATAACTGATGGAAGGCAGAAATAAAACAGTTTAGCAAATTTTACCTTTCATGGGAGTAATTGCCTGCAGGATGCAGAAACATCTGAAGACTTGAGAAAGTATAAAGGAGTTGAAATGTCCAATCTGTTGTGTGGGAAGTTGGTCAGATTTAGAGAAATCAAAAACTTGGATGGGGTTGAAATGAGACACCAAAAGTTTGAAAGTAGATGCACTGTATGACAAATGAGGGAGACATTTGGGCAAGATGGAAAACCTGAAGGTGAGGTTATAGAACGGGCGCTATACAGACCAGGTAGCTGAAGGCACTTACTGTTCTCTGCTATGACAGCCCATTAAAATTATCACATCTGCAGTGCTCCCACTTTCTGACTGAAGAAGTAGCAGAGGCAGATGCCCAAGAAAAAGGGTGGAGAAAATCCACAGCCCCTTAGAAAGCATACAATGTTTTTAATCTTAATTTGTATCAAGAAGGTGGAGGGTATAAGCACCAGATTGTTCTCTTGTTTTTTCACTATGAACATTTGTGTATATGCAAGATGGAGCACACAGCTCCAGTGCAAGAGACACGCACAGATCTGCAACATCTTTTTTTTTTTTTTTTTAAGACTGGCTTAAAGAGCCTACTGGCAGTGTCCCATCAGTGTGTAAATAAAAGCTGCTGTAAAATGGAAATGTGGCAGTCTCCTAAAAATTGTACATGTTGGGTATCTACATCATACACGCATCTAATGTAAAGTGCAACCATTGCTGTGGTATTAGTCTGACTGTTCAGAAAGAATGCAATTTTGAATTTAAGAGCGCTGCCCGCAAGTACACCCATATCAAAATAATGGCAGGGCCTAGTAAGTGTAAGGAAAATTGTGGTTGGTTTTAAATATCAAGGGGAAAAAAGGAAGAAAAAAAATCCATTAGTGAAGACAATGAGATTTGAATTTCTTGAACAAAATTAGCCACAAGATCTACCACTTAATCTGATGAAGAAGTTCCATTAGAGAAATTATCAAATTGGTTGGATACCAATAATAATAACAACAATGAAACGATTAAAGACTGTAGGAAATTTTACAAATCATCTGAAGAGCTGAAGAGTTCAGATAAAAAAAAAAAAACAAAAACCAAACCCTTGAAAATAATTTTGGATAAAAAACAAAGGCATGCCTATAGAGAAGGTATTAGCCTTGAAAGAGTGCTGGATGTATACTTGGGGAAAATATTCATTATCACCATAAATTGGTTTAAAAGTAGAACCAGCTTGAAGAAAAGAAGGATTCCTGAGGTCTTACAATGAAACTCAAAAATGAGAGTATTGTTTATTAAAAAAATAAAAAAATTTTCTAATTCTTTTTTTTATATACAAGTAGTAAAACTAGGGTGTCTTAGAAGAATATTATTTGAATTTATTTTTTTTTTTAAATCACAAACTTGAAAATGAAGTCTGAAATCATTCAAAGATTGCATTGCACAAAAATAAGACTGGCAATCAGTAAGCAATTAAATATTCTTAAAACAGCTATAAAAACTGAAATACATTTTGCACTTCCATGAGAGTTAAAAATATTTTGCTACAGCTTATCCTGAAACACAGATGTCTGAACCTTCACTAGGTTGAAACAATTGGATATTTAGAATACTTCATAGCTTTGGCCTCTCTAGAACTTGCTATTAGAAAATATGTTTTGTATATTGGAATGATATAAAGTATTACATTTTTGTATTATTACAAAAATAGTAGCCAAAGCAGGCAACTATCATATAAAGGACTTTTTTTCTTAGTGATACTGATCCTCATGGTGGGTTTAAATATAATTCTGAATCTGATACTTTAAGAGCAGAAAGTATTCTGTGTGTGGTTTGTTGTTGAGTGCTAACACAAAATACATTGAGTGAAAACGTAATATTCCTTTTTTAAGGATTTTTATATAGTCCCGTGTTTACTTATTTCAGTACTCTCAAGTCATTATGGTAGTGCTGGATTAGGTCTTGATTCAGACATAGGCAGAGTAATTCACTGATCAATGGACAAAATATCATCCTTCATATGAATTGGGAAGGGCTCCACTCCAGAATGTATGCTAGATTTGGATGGCTAGGTTTTTAATACATTTTCATATTTCAATATATAATCTGAGCTGTTGTGGCGTGGTAGTTGTAGACTCAGGAAATAAAGCATACTATGTGGTGCAATAACTTCTGGAACAGTTTCTCAGCATGGCATATTCAAAGGAAAACATTTTGCAGAAATGATAATTGCTAAAAGATAGAAAAAAGTAGAACATAGAAAATTCACCTGATTACTTAAAAATACAGGCTGAATAATTTAAATAGTCAGCATGAACTGTAAGCCTTAAGCGGTAGCAGATGCCTGTCAGTCCTAATCTATCTTTACACACAGGCACACAGTTAAGACCTTTTGTCAATAGTTCAGGAGTTTATAGTTAATTTCCATTTAAGAGTAATCAAGCTCCATAAAACATAAAATCTGAATTTGTTCACTCTACAGGAGATCCATGTGATTTGTAGAGGCTATGAACTTTGCAAAAAGGTTTCTAGTTCTTACGTAAATTAAAGATAATAGGGTTTCTAATGTTAATCAGGAAAAAAAAAAAGCTTTTCAATTTATAGGGTACATTTCAGCAAATAAATTGATATATGGATTTGAAGCTATTAATATCAATTAGAAAAAGCTGACTTTCTGAGCATCTCTGCAAACCTTCCATTATTAGAACAAGATTTAGCTGTCTGTCACAATCAGGATTTGCTGGTACCTCTGCTAATGGAGTTGGCCTAAGAAACAGGGAGCTGTAAGGGAAGTAGGAGCTCTGGAGCCAGAACCATCTTCTCTCTTGCTCATTTGGCAGTGAAGCCTAACCTCATACTGAGTAGCTTCTAATAGAAGGGGAAGGGAAGTCAGGCGGAGGGGAAATGATCAGTAAAGTTAAGAAATACAAAATAAATCGCATTGCTTTTCTAGATCAACAAGACAGTCTTGCTTAGAATTACTTTTATTTTTTCTAGTTTATTATGACCCCGTACAGGAACTTTTAACAGAGGTCTCCTTCAGGACTTCTTGAAAAATGTAAGGCAAACCAGTTTGTCTGCATTCTTTAAAGACAGGTGACACTTGTAAGAGGTTAGCATGTTATTTTTATGGCATGCAATGCTAATTTCACTGCAAGGTGAGTTTAATAGCTCAAAGACAAAAAGGAGATTCCTTCTGATAGAGAAGAGGAGAGCAGATATGCTGTTGAGATAAAAGCCTTAAAAGAAATTAATAGCATTATAAACAGCACTGCAAAATAAAACATGTAACCTGAATGATTATAGTATTTTCTTAGAAATCTGTAATGAGAACAGTTTTTAAGAAGATGCATTTTTAGGTGTTTTCCTGACTATGAATAGTTAGAAGTTCTTGGGGCGATAAATGGTGTTAGTAACCAGCTGTGCACAGTTTGATTTCATGTCTCAGTGCATTTATTCTGAGTTGGCCGTTTGCATGCTCTGGTATTGGGGGGCATAACAAATCGCTTAAATAAGTAACTGTGTTATCACATACTACAGTGGTGGGTTCTGTGCAATCCACTATTGAGAAAATCTGATGCCTTGACCTAAGTTTTGATGCATTGCACAATATCACAACAAAGCTTTTTCTGACATTGACCCATCAGCGATATTGCACATTTGTGAGTGCTCTGATTTTGTATTTCCTTCAAAGCTGAAGGGCTGGCAGTGCTAGCACCACCAGACTAAGCCTGACAAAACACTGCTTCTCCAACACACACACAGTGACTATTGATAAAGAATTACAATTCTCTGAACTATTTTTTTCACTTCTAATATGGATCATGGGAAGACAGTGGATCACTCATAGCAGTGAGCACACCAGTTTGGTGACCTCTTTTTCCTCCCACATTAAACTTACTTTTGGGAGGATGGTACTTTGTGAACAAGCTTAGGGGACTCCCTCACATCTGCCTTCATGTGGCAATGGATTTCGAGTTTATTTAAATCAAATTCTGGACTGCGTCCCTGTGGCATCTCCCTCACAAAGATTTGGGGTTTTTTTTTGACACAGTCTGTTTGTTCATCTCTAGCTCCCTACTGCTTACAATAGTAGCATATAAAGGATATTTCTGATGCAATTCACTGCTAAGGTATCTTCTGATTTCACATAAATTCTCTTGTTGATCTGTCTCATGACTATATGAAAGTCAATCTCGAAAATGTTATTCACAGCAGTTTTTTATACTTCTTTGGGAAGATTGTGAATAATACTGGAATTAGGTAAGAAACTTCATATATATATACATATATATAAGTGGATTATGCACTTTTCAGGATATTTGTTTGATATTGCCTTGCCTTCTTGAGAATAACTAACATAAAGGAAACAATTAAGTGGGTAGAGCCCACAAGAAATGCACAAAAGGGAAAAAGTACAGGTAAATAGTTGCAAAGAAATTAATATTATAACGAGTTAGTGATCAATTGGGAAAAAGCTATCCAGACAGAATTATGGCAGACAGAGAAGAGTCAGGTTCTTACAGGCAGAGGTAAGTATTAATTGACCTGAAAGGAACCTTAAAAATGGTTGCAAGGCAAGATTAGGGTGTAGATGGGGAAAATATGAAAAATTACTCTTTTGCCTCTAGCAATCTATACTTTGTATCTTTGGGTAAAAGAATAAATACCTTTGCTTTGAAAAGACTCTTCTTGAGTCACTATGATCAGTTACTGTCACAGGCTGCTGAGGGATAAGGACTTCCAGCTGCAAATTTAGTCTGTCATATCAACATGGTTAGCATCTGTAATCCGGTGAGTCAATCTGAAAGTGAGAGGACTGCCTGATTTATCCAAAGGAAGCTACAGGCGGGGAGGCCTGTCACCCAAGTGAATTTGTGATGGACGAAAGAAAGGCTTTATCTGTATCCAGTATAGAAGATAAGGAATGAAGAGCTGGGAGTGAGGGGAGAGGGTGTTTGGGTTTGTTTGTTTCTTTTCTTCCTTTTTCTGCTTTTTTTTTCTTTTTTTTCTAATGTTGTCCCCCCCCCCCAAATGGTGAATACTAACACTGTTTGAGATTCTTGTCACTTCTTTAGCATTTAAGTAACTTTTTCAAAGGCATAATTCACTGCAACTGTTGCCAACATTTCTGGTTGTTCCTATTGTCTTTATAGCTGTGAATTCCTGTCAAATTTTTATGATAAAAAAAGTGGAAATCTATATTTTCTTGCCACCTCATTTTTAACATATGTTGGTAATTTAATTCTTAACCATTTAAAAACATTGGTATAGGGCTTCATAAATATCCTTATGCTATGTTATGCCTGCTGAGATGCTTAAAAGACAGATGTGTAGACAAATATAATAGCCAATTCAGATATTCAAAGCTTCATTCCTAAAAAAAAAAGTACTTCATAAAAGGTACTTTGGATATTCTTGGCTAATTCTTCTGGGGAGAAGAACACTCTATGAAGGTTACTCAAGCTTTGCAGAACTATGAAATCACAGAGTTCTTATCTTATAAAGTAAAAACCATCTATCCAAGCCTTTTATGAAAGGCTAGTGACTGTGGATATTGATGTTTTTGATAGATGAAATGCTCCCAAACCAGCTCATCCCAATATGACTCATAAGACTGAGACTGTATATAAACAAGAAGTTCCCTCAGGATTTAAACTTTCAACTGGATGATTAACTGACAAAGCTAAAAATCCAGATTCTCAATACAGAGAAACTCTGTAAGTTTCAAATTAATGAAGCAATCATTCCCTTAAATGACTTTTAACATTCCACCAGGATTTCAACAAAAAATGCTCTGATAAATGTGGTGATACCTTTTCCATTACTCATTTGAGCATTGCCACTAAATTATATTTTTATGGACTTCAGAGAATACAAGTGTGCCTCTGCCTGAAGTCGTAAAAGGCATTGTTCAAGAGGGCCACACTCAAAATAGTGAATTCGCTTGTCCAGTGTTCCACAAATCCTTCTTCCATCTTTCTTATTTTTATTCGCATTGGCTACAAAATTTTGACAGTATGCTTAGATACCCAGATGGATGATAATATCCTCAGTGAGACTGACTATGTAAAAACCTGGCACTGTTCTTTGTTGTTGTTGTTTTAGGGTATTTTCTGTGATCTTATGGAAATTAAAAGGTTATCCTGTGCTAGTATTATGAGCCAGTAAGTTATCCTGAGTGTTGTTTACTAAGGTCGCAATGAAGAACACTTTGTACATGACCTTTCTGTACACAAAAATCAGAAAAGGGCACCAAAAATGAATACAGCCAAGAACTTTCAAGTGAGAATGGATTGCATTGCTTAAATTCACTTTGTTCAGAACAAAGAGGTGATACAATATATCTATGTATCATTTTTAAATGAAGGCTAAGTTAATATAAATATAATGGTTACATATAAAGCTGTCGCTACGAAGGAGGATTATAGGAAAGCACTGAAGCATCATAGTCCTTTGATTAAGGAGGGAGAAAGGGATGGAAAATTAATTCTTTTATGATACTACTGTGTAACTTTTAAAAGCCTAGATTATAAGAAATATTGACGTGAACTTAAATATTAACTGTTGATTTTCATGTTACATAAACACTTGTTGAAAACGTAAGTCTGTCCCTAAATCTTCTTTTCTAATCAAATCTCACTGTGGTTTTTAAAACTTTTTTTTCCCCCCATCATGTTCCAGTTTGCCCTTAGCTTTCTCGCCAGGTTATTTTGGAAGACAAGGTTTCTTAGCCTCAGGATTAGAAAATAATTTCACTTTATTTACAAATTCTTTGTTATGTTGCTTGCAAGAAAACTCCTGTTCCACGCTATAAAACATGAATCATCTTGGAACGTGATACCATTTTCTTGATATCCTCATTGCAGTCCCATTTGAGTTTGTCTGGGAAAGAATATCAAATTCTGCTGCTTTTTATGTCAAGTTTTGAGGCTAACATGAAGACAGTTAATAAAATCATTTATTTATACTAAAAACCAGTTCCAAGTCAGTTACTGAAAGCTTCTGAGCCTTTCTACTAGATTTAAACCTAAATTATACCAAAATCTAAGCCCCGTTAGCAGCTCTTGAGAGAGAGAGTGTAGAGTTCAAATTTCTTTTGAGGGGCTGGCAGAGAAATCATTGGTCATAATTAATGATTTTTAGTATGTTTGTGATTGGTATCTCTGGCCTCTTTCAGTTTAACACAGTCCTGATAGTGCCACTGTGGGCAACTGCGTGCAAAGCCAAATCAGTAAAAGCAATACATACTAGCCAAAGAAATAGCATGGCTTTTCACATTTGACCTGTCTTTGAAAGAACTTCTTCAGTACAGCATGCTTAATTTGTTTGTTTTTCTTTTAAAAGGTGTCACACTGGGAGCAAATTAGAATAGGTAAGCTAGAAGCAGAGCTGTATCTTGGTGCTTCAGCTCTGCTACCTCCCGCAACCCCATGACAGGTTTCAGTGGTAACACAGCTCATTTCTACTTGACCACATCCATATGGGAGGGATTAAACAAGGGATACAGAAAAACACCTCTCACTGAAGATGGGGGGGGTGGGCGGAAAGGACAGACTCTTTCCTTGGGTGACTGCCTTGGTACTAGCAGGCTGCATGGTCCTGTTGGGACAGAGCAGGTCAGTGAGCTTGTTTGTGCCATGAAATATGTGAAGGTAGTAACATGCAATTGCATTAGTGGCCACAGTGCTCATTCTGACTTTATAGCTATTGTGCTCCAAGAAAGATGTTTTCAGGATTGTCTGAGAAAAATGGGAATTAAACTGCTAAACTGATTCAACTTGAACTAAGTGCAAATGTACGGGGATACCCTGTTTGTTCCAGTCTACACAGTAATAGCCTTATGGCAACTCTTTAATTTGCGAAAAAAAAAGCTGGAGTTCTGCAGTATGGGAGATGCATGCAATGGAGAAAAATGTGCAATATTAGGAGTGTATGTATTTGCCAGGTGTTTTAGCATGTCAAACCTCAATATCTTCAGTTGAGCCAGAACCCTTTCAAAACGTTGGGTAAGAGAAGGAACGTCTGTCGGGATCTGCACCCATGACCATGTTTCAGTAGGAGAAACTATGGGGATTTCACAGTTCCCTGTGCTTTGTGTCACAGAAGGAAAGCTTCCCCGTCAGTGCTCCAGTTGTATTTGTGCTTTCAACAAGGAAGGTACTAACGCAATTACCAAGGAATAGCCAATGTGCTCTAAATTTATGGTTCCTTTACTCTTTTTTCTTGGGATTTTTTTTCCCCCTGCCAGTAATCTCAGAAGGTATCAAACTCAAGCAAAAAGAGAAAGAGGGCGAGAGAGAGACCTACAAGGCCTACAAGGCTATCATAACTTATAACAAGGTTATAATATGCAGAAGCATTACTTACCATATCCTGCAATATTCATTGCCACTGCTAGGAGATCAGTGTAACACAGATAAAGTAAATACGTTTTTGCACAGCGGGTAGGGAACTTCCAGAATTCATTGCCGCAGGAGGCTGGGTTGACAGACGGTATAAGCAGATTCAAAAAGAGATTAGAGACATTCATAGGCAACAGGTCTAAATACTAAGTAGATACAGAAGAGAACAAAAGATGTGCCCTCCAACATCCCCCGATAGGACGATGGCGGATGCTGGCAGAGTACAGGGGGAATGGACCACAGAAAATGGCCACACTCGCACGCTTTCCTTTAACAGCCGCTTCCCTTGTCACTGTCCGCAGCAGCGTGCTAGCCTGGGTGCGTGAGCACATCTCATGTTCTTAGCTCACTTCTGCCTCGCTAATGAATTGTTTAGACCAGAGTGTCTCAAAGCTTCCCAGCAGTGCAGGCAAAATTTAATTTTGTGGCTGTGACAGAATTTCTGCTTTAGGCGCCATCCTCCCCGAGAGCAGTGAGATGGAGTGAGAGCTGTGTCCCGCCACCATGATGTGTTGACCATGGGCCAGCTGCCCATGAATTGCTCTGCTGCTGCCACTAAGCCAGCACAGGGTGGATTAATATTAACTGTTAATTAGCAGCTTCCCCAATATGCAGAATATGTAGATCTGCCTCTCTCTAAGCCATAATTTTTCTGCCACCATCGTTTTGCAACCAGAGCTAACCACTCTGTATAAGACTAGAGTTGGTATATTACAATGTGACAAAGCTCCCTGAATAATTTATATCGAAGGCTCCATTTCATAGCTATTTGTTATCCTATGGGTTTTCCCCTAGGATATGCCATCTAATTTCAATTTAAAATGTAAGTTCCATAAATTACCACTGCACAGTAGTTGCTTTAACATGCCATTTATGAAGGTAATGGTGCACATTGTAACAGAAGTGTTTCAGAGTTTCCGCTCCTGGGATTACAGATTCACAGTAAGCTGGTAAATGGGGAACAATGAGGAGTTTGCAAGAAAATTGAACAAATCCACCTTAACATATCAAAGCAAATCGCATCTTAATGTTGTGAACTCTGTAGGGCAATGTTTCTGCAACATCATGGGCACCTAGATTCCCCGCTCACGTTAAGCAGAAAGGAAGTATGTATATTGTGTGTCGTGTATTTAGATACCAGTTCCCGAAAGTGCACTTAGGAAGACTATTAAGACATATTTACAGTAAGGTATAAATAAGGCCCATTACAGCAACAGTTCTTAATCCTTGGTTTAAAATTGTGTGAATCTTGATACATTCCCTGAGTGTATGATTTTTCTAAAATACCCTAACTCCAGTGAATAGCCAGTCTAGGTAACAAGTTCAACAACGATTTAATAAGGTGTCATCCAAATATTACTAAAATGTGTATGAATCTCTGTTATCATTCAAGAGAAACATAAGTTATAGTATTTTTACTTTTAAAAGTAATATAAATTATATACCAGTAGGTGCATTTTGGAAAAATTCACTTTGTTTACATGTCTTCCTTAACTTAAAAGAAAAACGTGTCATTACAGACATTAGGACTATTTTTCTGTGCATGAGGCCACATTTTGGCAAAATGCCTCTCCTTAGATACTTAGGTTTAATTCTTCTTAACACTTATTATATTTAAGAGACTGTAAACACCTGCTTAAATTAATGAAAGTAAGTATTTATTGAGTAAGACTAGTGACTAATTTTGCATCTGCTGATTTTATAACAGTGTTTTATATTTTGGTTTATTACTTAGTCATACAACTGCATACTTCGAGAGGAAAATGTAATGTAATATTTTCCTACCAAACAAGTGTGCAAATCTAGAACTGCTTCTGACTGAAATTACTTAAGTAGTGTACCCAAAAGAAAGGGATTGGTATTTGGGCTATAGTGTACAAAGCTACCAGACACAGGTAATGTAGCAGGGAATGCCTAGGCTGTATATATCTTGCTGTAGTGAGTAGTATCTAAGGACCTGAGATGCTCTGTCTGTCAGAGAGTAAGGACTCAGTAAGCCAACTTTTCATTCCCAGTCACAGACTCATCTTTTTTGGTGATTTCCCTCATGTAAATTTGAAAGTAGATCTTGTTACATGTAAGGAAAGCCTACGTACCAGTAATAAATACATCCTGCTGTCTATTAAGCAAGTCTCATGAACTGTGGAGCTTCTTGAGAGTCTTTGGGAAAGCGTTAGGTATCACTTGCCTGTGGGAAGGTAGCTGGGAATCTGCAAGACGGTCGGTTCCCTTCTCTGCTGTGCCTTACCTTGCCTAGGGGGTTATCGCTGTCAGTGCTCTGCCTTTGGTCTGTTTGATGCACAAGGGGAAAGGTTTCACAACAGAAGAAAATCCAGGATTTTAAGTCAAATCTTATATTGCTTGTGATAACAAGCGTAACAAGCAATTATTTGAGGGAAGAATGCAGAAAGGATGGAAAAAGGGGTGGGCTGTGACACAATGCAGCAACAGAAACAAATTTAGATAGTGTGTGAGATGTGCTGCTTTGAGACTGATATGCCTGGTTCAGGAAAAACACTCAGTGCATGCAAGTGCACTTGTGAATGTGAATAGCCTAAATAATTTTAGAATCCATTTACAAACCACTTACATCTACCTCAGCCTGCTTGCATGATTTCTGACACCTGTCAGCCACACAGGACCATATTGCTCATCACACAAATGGGAAGCTGCTTTCACTTGCTTGCCAAGCATCTTGCTGAACTGGGGCCCAGAAACCCTGTGAGAACTATTTTTTAATTCAGGGAAGATCTCGGCCTGTTCCAGTACCATTCTGTTCCCGTTTTTGTTTCTCTTCATTTCCCTGCTTGTTCTTTCACTGTCTTTAGTAGTTCCCATCAGGGATGGTGAGGTTGTAGTAGTGACAGTGACTCAAATGATCATTGAATATTCTTTGATGGCAGGTTACTATTCATAAGTTTTTGATGCTCCTGCTCCTGATGTATATATTGCATATACATGTTTCATGTATCTGATTAAAGGCATTGCTTTGGATCCAACAGGCCAGAACCAGTACTTTGGACAAAGGATGGTGGAGAACTACCAGATCCAGAGAGAATGGTTGTCAACGGCAGGGTCCTAAGCATCAGTTTCCTAAACAAAACAGACAATGGCACATACCGATGTGAAGCAAAAAACCCTATTGGCCGAAACAGCACAGAGTATGTCCTGATAGTACATGGTGAGTGCGTTCTTGTTAGTTTTTTGGTGCATGTTGTGCATATGTAGTGTTTCAAGAAAATACAATCAGTTGTTTGTCATCATTACCGAAAGAACAGCAAGAAAAAACTGGAAGTATAATTGCACTTTTATTGATGCCGTCATCTAGTTGTGGGGAGTATGTTTACTTACTTTTTACTTCTTTTACTCTCTTCATACAGTTTAAACAAAACATATTCACTAACGTTGCAAAGTGAACAAAGAGTAAACACCTGTAAAAATGTTTTGTAGCATCTCAGTACTGTTTTATAAATACTTGCCTCAGGCATACACTGTTCAGGTAAAGCTAGTTAAAAAGAAGGTATATGAAAAGAAATATGGAAATACCAGACAAATGGGTGTTGGTGGGTTTTTTGTTTTTGGTTTTTTTTTTTCAATAGACCACCAAAGACAGGATATCAGATACTTTTCTTCACACAAGTTATAGCCTGCTACTGAGAAAGTTCAGCTTATGCAAGTTAGCTGATCATCATCTGTCCTCAAAAATATATCATGTCCTAAATTCACATTACTACTTCTAATAAATTTGAAAAATAGGAAGGTTCACATTAAACTACAATTGACTTGATTTCCTTAATTAGACAACAATATGTGTCACATGAAAAGGAGAGCTGGCTTTTACATTAATCATTAAATAGATCGATATAACTCAGGTTTAGGAGAAGCTATAATATTAAGCTAGCATTTGCCTTTAATATGGCTTTGCAATATGGATCTAGCAGTCTCAAAACATAATGTTCTATCATCACAGATATGTATGTGATAATTCCTGGAAAATTATGAGTTCTGTAATTTGAATTTTAACCTAAGTGAATGGTGAGGCGAAAGCTCCAATGTAGTTCGTGACGGTACATTTTTTTTCCTCTAGTTTTTAAAGAAATGCAACTTCCTATAAAAATGACAAAATAAAATGAAACAGTCTAATACAAATTATAGTCTGTAAATAGACATGGGAACTATATAGATTTTACTTGCTTATGATGAATTAAAGTATAACAAATATATGTTTCCTAGGTGTTCACAAGCTCTCAAAAACATTTTTCACTAAAGGTTTAACCTGCCTTTAGGTATTTGGCAGAAAACATTTAATAAGTGCTACTTTCAGCTTTCAGTAATGAGATATTTTTTTAGCGCTGTTGATGAAATGTCATTTATCAAAAGAACCCCTTAGATTACTTTTTATTTTTCTTAAAGTTCACTATTAGTTTATGTAGGATTAGTGGCACAAGTAAGGAGGAGGTCTTTGCATGAGGAACACAGAGCCTGTACTGCTGCGTGAGTATTTCTGTATTAAAGACAAACAGAAAAACTAAACCCTCTAACCCCTACTTACATTGATTACTACAAGAAAAGAAAAAGAAAACATGTCTTTTACATCCCGGAGGTTGTGTCGTATTGCTTGTTGGCTGCAGGCACAAAGTGCGCTCCCTTTCATGAGGTAATGGCTTCTGCGCTTACCAAACGTTGAAACTTCTGTTGTTTATGTTTTCTGCCCAGTTTATTTATGTGATTATTTCTGAAAATGTGGCCTTTTATAATGGTAGATTTTTCAATCAGTGGTGACTTTGCAATATACTTCTGTCAAAGAATATTTTACAATCTCCAATGTGTCTTGCTCATAGTGGCCTGCCCCCTGTTGATCTGATTCTCTTGCAACAACTTCATGGCAGTCTGTAAAATCATTCATTATCAGGAAGGCATTCTGTTGTGTTTGGCAGCACATTAGGCATGTTATCAGGTTTAGCTTGCACCTTGCTGACCTTTTCTGTTATGAGTACCAGAGTTTTCCTAATTGCATTTCTGCAATTCCAGTGTTAAAACTAAAGAAGGTAAATGTCAGGTGCTTCCAAGGTTTCTGAAACAATGAGAGTAGTGTGACAGAGTATGTGATGATGTTTGGTGCTTAACAACTTACTGCGTTTCAGAGTTGTTAATTTTAAGTACAGAAGAGACTGGCACAATTATTTTATCAAGTGTAGCACAAGCAGTTGTATAGATCGATTTAGGCAGTGTCTTATCCCTTCTTTAGCTCATTGCGTTCATGAGTGTCTCTAGTGAAACATAATCCTCCCAAAATTATACAATATTCTCTCTGTCTCTCTCTCTTTCTTTCTCTCTCTCTCTCTGGGGGCTAGCAAACCTACTTTTATAATTTTCTGAAATGCATTCTTCCATTTAGTAGAGAATGTATTTTTTTTCTATACCTTCCCAAACGTATCTAGGAGCATCCTTTGATGTCTCATCCCGTCCTCTGTGCCTAATGTGTAGATGTAATTTATTTTTTTTTTGTTCTACTCCTGTGTCAGAGCTGATTTATTACCTAAGTATGCCTTCTTACCCTAAACGTTAGGTTTCTAATAGAAGTACATGCCAGATTTAACATAAAGGGACGTATGTTCACAAAGACATGGGAGAGGAGAGGGGAGGAATCTGCATGAGGAGAGAATTTCTTCCCAAGAGATTCTTGTAAATTGCAGGTCAAGGAAAGTGACCTACCAGATCTGTAAGGAGTAAGACATAAGTGCCCTGAATGTTAGTAGCCACTGCCTTAGTGGAGCCTCTGGAAGTCCAACTCCATAGCTGTTAAACAATTAATAGTTTTTCTAGGATACTCTCGAGCCCAGAGCAGTTGCAGTGATGGAGAGAAAGAATGAGAATCCCGTGTCCCAGTTTAGAGAGGTACTATGGCTGATCCAGTTTTTCCAGGTAAGCTTGTATGAGAAGGCAGGGGACATCCATGGACAGCATCCTCTGCAGAGGCAGGGGAGTCTAGCCTGATTCTGAGCTTTTCTTTTCTTATCCATACTGTGCTTTCTTCTACATTTTTTTCCTTTTCTTCACTTCTACTTCAAAAGATTTTCTGTCTTTCAGTTTATTAAGGTTGTAAAAGTTTCATCTGGCTTCTATTTTTTTCCTTCTATGAAATCCCTCTCTCGGTGGGACTCAATCTACTAATTCTCTCAATTTCTGAAGTTAGCTTGTTAACTCAGAAGAGCTTTCGACAGCTTTAGTGTAGAGAAAAGCTTGCCTTAAAAATGGAAGGTGCAGTTTCTCATAATTAGACATTAAGGGTAAGCAAAGTATTTATACATAGTAAATACACAAACCAAGCAAATAGTGTCTC
Source organism: Aramus guarauna (assembly GCA_013400195.1). Lineage (NCBI taxonomy): Eukaryota > Metazoa > Chordata > Aves > Gruiformes > Aramidae > Aramus > Aramus guarauna. The sequence goes on along the minus strand of VXBL01007953.1, from coordinate 323,692 downwards.
ATGCCTTTAAGTGGACCAACCTAGACACAAAATTATACAGAAAAGTAATATTTTTTCCACTGTAAATGATGATGAGGTAATACTGTTTTGATGTTAAGTGATGGCAGTGGAAATAAATGTCGCTATAAGCAGATGAATAGCAATCTGTCTAATATAATTAGTATCTGATAACATAAAAAGTCTTTTTAGATTTGTAGTGTAATTAAAGAAATCAGAATTCAAAGAAATTGAATGTATTTGAATCAGGTAAAAGGCATGGGCTATTAAGTATGCTCATGCTGCTTTGCTGAATCAATACGGCTGCTACTTTCATTTTTCTTAACTTTTATTATTAATAATAAATGTCAAGAAAATACTTCATGAAGCAGGAAGGTGGGCACAAAGTCAGAGTTTACAGGCAGCAGTACAAAGGCAAGACATGTCGTTTGCTCAAACATTTGTCTCGTGCAGTAACAAAGCCACGAGCTTTAATGCCTGCAGCTGTTGTCATTTCTGTATTCTAATTGGCAAGCTTAGTGCTTTAGAAGTGCACATTCTGGCTAGATATATTACACCCGTTCTTTGGTAACAGGCCCCAGGCAATTTTCACTGTCTTCCAATTTATTAAGAATTTTTGTTTACCTTTGTCCAAATACTAGTCATTAATCATCAGTAAACAGAGCTCACTGTCAAACTCAACCCAAAAACATAGATTGTACTTGCAAAGCTTAGGTAATAACTGCATTGATTTAGCTGGAGTTGAGAAAGGAAGTGGTCCATCATCATCAAACTGAAGACACAGCTGTTATGTATGTAGCAGTAGTTCATAACCTCTGGATGTCACTGCTGAAGACTTAGTTCAACATCATACCGAGTGGGTAACAGAAGTCCCCATCACTGGGAAATCTTCTTAATGGAAACAGCAGCATTTGATAATTTGCAGACCTATTTGAAATAAAGTACCGTGGTGAAATATCCTGATTTGCCAATCTAAAGACACACATTCAATTAATTGAAATACTCAGAGCTATATATAATGTGTTGTGTATCAATTAACTATCAAAGCACTATGGAAATTAACATGAATCAACAGCTGTGGTTGGTCAAGGCAGTTCTTACTGCCACAATTACACATATAGTAGAAAGCTATTGAGCCAGAAACTCAGTATCTCTGGAGAATAAAAAGTGGCATAACATATTCTCTTGGCTTCAGCCTCTCAATTATTTTGTTGGTTTTTTTTTCTTGGACAAGCTATTTTTTGCAAATAAAGGCAACTGAAAGACCGAGTTACATCCTCATTAATATTTTGAAATGTACTTTCAAACAGAAGATTTCCTACAATGTGTAAGACCAAAGGTCCCACTGCACCTTTCCTTGGGATTATAATGTATTTATCTTCCACCTGCTTGTCCAGTCCCATTTCAAAACATTTATCATCTTAGCGTTCACAATAACCTGTGGCAACAAGTTTCTGAATTGAATTATGTGCTTTGAAAGAAAAGTATTCTCTTTTGTTTGTTTAAGCCTGCTGCTTGATCTCTTCACTTCACAACTTTCCAATCTATTTGGCCTCTTTTCCATTTGTGCTGTAAGTATGGAAAAATCTCACTGTGATGGGTCTTCACGTTTGCATTCTGATGGCATTGTCTCATTCCTCTTACTGTCACTGCCATAGTTTCTTTCACATCCCAGTACATCTCCTGTTATAAATTCTCCTACTTAGGCCAGTGACTTGTATCCTCTTCTAAGTCCCACAGCTGTTGTTATCTCTATAATGTCCTCATTTCCACCTTCGTTTTGCCATTTTCCACTCTCATCACTGCATTGCAGTTAAAATCACTTTTATTTTCATGCTGCTTCCCTTCAATAGATTCTCAAGTATTTCCACCTCACTCTCAATTTCTCACTAATTATTATCTTACACTCTGCATTTCCTGGGTTCCTGTCCCTTGAATCCAGTCTCATAGAATCAGAAGAGTTTGGGTTGGAAGGGACCTTTAAAGGTCACTTAGTCCAACCCTCCTGCAGTTAGCAGGGACATCTTCAACTAGATCAACCTCCCCTTGAATGTTTCCAGGGATGGGACATCTACTACCTCTCTGGGCAACCTGTTCCAGCATTTCACCATCCTCATTGTAAAAAATTTCTTCCTTATATCTAATCTAAATCTACCCTCTTTTAGTTTAAAACCATTACCCTTCTCGTATTACAACAGGCCCTGCTAAAATAGTTGTCCCTCCTTCTTTCGTGGTCTCTTTTTCACTTTTTTCTTCATTTTTGATCTATTATTAAATCTCTGTGATTGACTGTTCTCCATATCTGGAACAGCACTATGCCAAATTTGTACCGGACACTTTAGTTTATTAACTCCTGCCTCCAAATACATTTACAGAAGTTCACCTTCTGTGGCCGCCCATAATTCCAGCACCGTCCACTTTTACTTCTGTACAAGTTTCTTTTTAAATTAGTAGAAACTCTGTGGAATCCAAAACCCATCTGAAATGAAATAAACTCCATTACCTCTATCTGTTCTAGATTCCTTTATCTTCGTCTGTTCCTTTGCCCACTATCACATTTTTATTATGTTTCATTTCTTTTGTGCTATTCTCATAGGGGCCTCTTTCCTTTATTTCTGTAACTCGCTTGTGCACATTTCTCACTCGATGAAAGTGAAAACTGAGTAGAACAGTAATTTGAAATAAAACTGAAGAGGTGAGATTTTTTTTCTGTTTTCTTTGAAAACTGAGTTTATCAGATAGGCAATATCTGGTTTGCAAATATTTTCACTACAGGCCTCTGATAAATCTTGTGCACTGTTTTTGGACACCTTATCCTCATAAACTTATCTCAAAAAATGCATAGAAAATGTTCACTGAAGGGATGGGGGGGAGATGGGAAAGAAAGGATGCAGCATCCATGTGGAACAGCATACTCATCACTACTCTAGTTGCCCTCTGTTTTGGTGTTAAGAGCCTAGACATTGAGGGAGCTGGACAATTTCTTTCTCGAATTTTTTCCTCCTTTAGTCTCGTCCTTTATAGTTCGTGAGTTGAAACATTTCATTTACAGACACGTATCAGAGAAAGACTTTCCTTGCCTATGGGAAAATCCTACCCTTTGACTGAACAAAGCTTGGGCTTTGGGAAAAGAGAGTTGAGCAGACCCATGGTGTAATGGAACAATAATAACATGTGCAGCTACAATAGAGGGGTTTTTAGTAAAAAACAACCTTGCCCTTTCAGCAGTCAAGGCATATCAAGAATATGAGGCTCAGAAGACTGCTTAGGACTGCATTTGAAACTCTGTGTATGTGAATACCTATGCTTTTTAGTTTTGAGATTTTTTTTTTATATCTGTTTTTGAATTAAAAGACAGAAGGTGTCTCAGTTTTGAGTCCTTAAAAAAGAGGTGAAAAGTCTCTCCTATTCCATCTTATAAAAAGTAAAAATACCATAAAAAAGTACAGGAGACAACTCAGATGCAGAGGAGCCTGAGCTTTCAGCTGAAAAATAAATAAATAAAAGAATGCTCTTGAAGACTTTCTACTTCTCAAAAACCTTCCTTCCCCACAAACCATCTCTTTCTTTCTTTTTCTCTCTTCCTTTTCACCGCTATGCATGCCTGCACATACACACTCATACACACGCACACAAACAAAAACAAACAAACAGATGTCTAGTAACTTATCCAGGAAGAGATTTTTTTTTTTCCATCTTCCTATCTTTTGAAATCCACAGCAGCTGGATGGTTTTCTTACAAAAGCTAAGGTGTGGAGGAGTGAGGTTTCTCTGTGGCATGCCTATGAAAGTAAGTCATTGTAACCCTGTGTTAAAGGTAGCATTATAAACACACGTCATTTCACTCACATGTTATTCTGCAAAGCATAGCCCTTTAAATTGTGTTAAAATATATCAATTTTGCATATACATCAATGTTCTAAACTGACATTTAAGTATTAAATCATTATCATAATAATAAAGTTAACTTCCCCAGATGACTCTCGGCTGTGCTAAGAGAGGTGGCCCTTAAAGCACAATGCAGGTGAATGCCGCAAAATCAGGTGAATTAAGAAATCATTGTGTAATATAGCTTTTGTTATTGGACTAAAGAAGAGTAATGTTTAGTTGACGTTTTCAGGTATAAGAAGTCTGTCAAGAAACTTATGGTGGAATTGTTGGCTTAATTTTATGGATGAATTGTCCAGCTATTATCCCTGAACACTCACAAGGCAGCTACTTTGAAATTGCTTTTTGTTGATAAATACTTGAAAAGTGGGATCTATAGTTGAGCTGAGTGAACTGATATTTCTTCATTTACGGCGACTTTAGAAAAAATAAGATACAAATTTTTTATTTTTTTTTTTCAGATAAGCTCAAAATTATTTTGGAAAGGTCAAGGAAATAACATTCCAAACCACAGTAACACTCTGGGAATCTGTTTGACACTTCTACATTTTTACAGTAAAATACTGCTTTTGATGAAAGAAAACTTTCAAAATAAAGTGATTTTGTTAGATAATATATGGATAATATATTTAATTAATGGTTTTCCATAGTGGAGTACTCACTGAAATTATTTAATTCAGAGTATTTCACCTGAATTAAATCTGAATTTGTCCTGTGTTTTTTTGTTTGTTTTTTTTTTACTCCTGGTGGATGCAGCAAAAGCTCTCTCCAGGTCCAATCTTTAGCAACATATTCTAACACGTATAGCTCATTCCTATTTGAATAGAAGTTGTACTTTTTGTAAAAACCTGTAGATCTGGATAATGTCTTTAATAACATACATTTGAAAATATCTAATTTTCTGTGTACATATATAATTGGCTAATGTGATAGTTCTTGATTTGGATTCCCCATGTGATTTCTGAAAAGGAAAAGATTGTGTGTTAGCTTTGAATAATAAAGAGGTTTTTTTCTCCATACAAAATAATTGCATAAAGGTGATATTTTGGATACTTGTATATGGGTAGAGCACCTATAGTAAAGTCCTTCTTGAACAAGATATATTGCTGTTGCTTTTTTGAAAAAACTGTTTTAACTGATCTTCAGTGACATGTATTTCTAAAATAGTGCTGTTGACTTTATTATCACTCTGATTTGCTGTAGTAACACAGCTTGGTCTCTGATTTTTCCGGACTTCAAGCTTTGCTGTTGCTTATACCTCTGACATTCTTGAACTTTACTCCAATCGAGCTTTTGGTTGAGGGGTCAGACTGTAAAATTACCAGGCCTATGAACATCATATACAATTTTCATGAAGAAAATATAACTGTTAACAGAATAATTTAACTTGAGACTGATGACAAAGTTATAGTCATAACAGTTGCTAATGATCTTCTATTTCCATCTAGATCATTTATTATTCACAAAACCCAAGCCATAAAGAAATTATTAAAACGACTTAGTAATTTTCTAAATTGAAATCTTTCCTGCACCATTAGGTGCTACATGGAATGCAGATAAGGGTGTCCTGTCTCTATCTTTCTTATACAGTGCTTCTATAACTTACCTTTCTTTGGAAAATAGGTTGCTCAGTTTTCCACTCAATTCAAGAAAGGAAAATGATACGCTATGTAGCGATATTGCTTAGAATGTCAACTGGTCATACATCAGTACCATGTTTTGTTCCAACTGAGATTACAAACCTTGATAAGGTAGCACAAATCATTGGTTCTGAGCAAATGGAGATAGATATAAATGCTTTGGGGAGACTGCAAACAGCATGCTGAGTCTCAGAGGGGTAGGGAAAGATTCTGTAAAAATTATGCATCTTTCTCAGAGAGCTTTGAGAAATTCCATATCTAAAGTCTCTGATCACATGTGAAGATGAACACAGAAACTTAGAGAGAAGTAGACACTTAGAAATTTGCTCATCTCAAACCATTAATATTTCTAACATCCATAATTTGATGCTAATAATTATTAATACTTATTATTCTATATTTGCTATTTGTAATTTTAATAATTAATTTGTGAACTGTTTCTGGAGTTTATCTTAGCCTGCATTTCTATATTGTATAAAGGAAAAATATTCAACAAATTATTTCTTACAGTGTTCTATTAGTATTTTACTTACAGCATATAGGGTTTCCCTCCCCTTGTTTTCAGTATTCTTCCAAATAAAAACAGATCAAACGGACAAAAATTTGAAATTTCCCTGAACAAAATTTAAAAATCTTCATAACATCTCTCTTCACAGCATAGGTTCAGTCTAAATTTGTGGCGGGATCCAAAGCGTCTTTAGCCTCTCCTCCAAAAGGGAAACTTCTAAGCTGCAATCAGAAACTGTTTTTCTAGCTCTTACTGCTTGAATTCTTGACCCAAAACTCTCTTTGCTTTGTAATTAAAGTCACATTTTTTATTGCTAAGCCTTTCTGCATTGGATCTTCCTCTGTCTTGCTATGGCTTACTGTGAATCACTTTGACTTTGTCTCAAGGATTCAGAACTGTTTTGGCAGCTTTCAAGAAAGCTCTGTGCATCGATCTTTCTGTATGACTCCCACGGAAAGGGGAAGAGACAGCCATGACTAGCCAGGAGGACAATAAGGGTGAATCTCAAAACTGTTCTCAGGTTGTAGGGAGAAAAAAATCAACACAAAACCCATTGCTATCAAGTATGAGTACGGACCTACCAAGGTTGATAAAGTTGGTTGGAACAGCCAGTGCCATATGGGGATCTCCCACAACACCCTGAGTTCTTTCACAAGGCTGCGGTTCCCTCACTAGCACAAAGCAAGCTGTAACCCCTTTTGAAGAAACTTACCCAGCAGGTGCCTGTGAACAGGTCTCCAGATATCTGCTACGACTGATGGAGTCCATGTCATGGTGTAAGGTGATATGTCATTTGTGAGAAGAGCGGCGCAAACAATTTTCAGTCAGGATTACTTTTCTTTTGTTAGAAGGCCTGCAGACAGAAAAATTAGCAGTTTTATTTCTTTTTTCTTTATCTACTTTATACTCTGATGTGCATTTTCTTTACTTTTCCTTCACTGGTATCCACAGAGCTTGTTTGCTCCCTATATACGCCCTTGAAGAAAAAAATTGCTTTTGCTTAGTAACCTCATGCCTGAGGAGGGTATATCTTTCTGCTGAACCTACTCATATTAATCCTCATGGCAAGTGAAGGAAAAATCCAACCAAAGGAGAGAAGGAAGGAGAGAAAAAAAGTTTGGCAGGGTAAAACTGTAGGAGTGGGTAAACTGTTTTATTCTTTAGATATTGCTGTGAGTCATTGCACTGGTAGATTTGTTTTCCCCTCTGGTTTCTTTTTATATTTTCTGCAGATTTTGTAATCCTTGAGTGGTAGGAGGAAGGGAGAAGTTGAAGGAGGCTGACATGTTGAAGTGCTAGTTTGCTGCTTGATTGAGGAGAGCTCTGGATGCTTTCATCATTCACAAGCAGGAACTGAAATCTCTTTGCACCGTTTTGTATATCATTTTGTTTAAAATTAATTAGCAGATATGAGCAAGCATTCTTTATAACAAATACTGCGATATTCCATTGGTGAACTGTCCTATTTGATGGCTTAGTAGTTAAAGTACCAAATGTATGCCCACCTGAAGGGAAGCTGAATAATTTTAATGAAATTAAGTCTTGACTACATTGCATGTGTCCCAGCATTCATAGTAGTATGTTATACAAAACCAAAGAGTCATGGGGGGCATTCAAATACATGTATAGAACTCTTTTGAGCATGAAAAGACAGAGCATAAAAGATTGACAGCTAGAAATGTAGGGCCTTGTTTTCTCAGGAAATGTACTATGGTGATAAGAATGTGAGAATTAACTGTATTAGTCAAAGACAGTGCAAAGAAGTGCAATAAACTATGTTTTAGGTTGCAAAGATGCCATTAACTTGCTCAAAGTGGTTTTCAATGGGATACAGCTATCCCACTGTGATAAAGCATTTCAGATGAGTGTTGGACCCCTTTGATTTTATTTTGAAATAAAGTAATTTAAAATAAGTAACAGTCTCTGTTATCTCTTTTTACTAACCTTAAAATTATTGCCGTGAGTTTTGAGCTGTTTAAGCAATTTCAGTGATTTGTCCTGAATTTCTCAGAGAAATGAAAGCAGCAACCAAAATAAAATAGATATCAACAATCTGTTTACCTCCATTTAGTTTCAACACTTGTCTCCTTAATAGGGAAATTTTAGTAAATTCTCCTTGGCCTCTTTCTTTTTCCTACTGCAGTGCCGGCTGAGCTTTTTGCAATTTTTTGCACAGAAGAAGTCAAGTGTCATTCTCAGAAAGCTGTCATCTTTGTTCAAGGCTGCTGGTGTCTGAATTTGTATTGTACATTAGCTTTTCCTTATAGGTTTTCAAGGGCCAGCTGCTGGTACTTTATTTCATTTAATTTTGAATACTCCTATTTTATGGCTTGGAGAAACAAGGAAATATGGCTTGTCTGTTTACTTAAAAAGAATAAAAATGAACATCACAGCCTTAATGTGATTTTTAAGCAGTGGCAATGGGCCTAGAACACCATATTAATAATGACAGAATGCTGCGCTTCTGGGGCAGATCGTGCTGCCTTTATTCGTACAAGGCATTTGGTGGCTTTTGTGATAACATTTTGTCTTGAATGCAGTGAAATTGGCACTTCAGGTATAAGGAAAACCACTTTTTTAAATACAGTTTTAGGAGGTTGTATTTTCTTCTGCGGTTTTGATGGTTTTGTTTTTTCAGTAGAGGATTAAAATGAGACTTGGGAGATCTGTTCTGAACTCCCCTGTCAGGCTCAGAGGTCTGTAAAATATTAGACATTCTGCTTAATTCTTCTGCATTCATTTCCCCAGCTGTGAAATGGGAATAATGCTACCTCCTTTTCCCTAATATTTGGTCTATACTGTCTAAATGGTTCTTACAGGACCTCAAGGCAGAGATCCATTCGTTACTGCGTATAGATTTGTTAACGTCAAGTTCTGAACAAAATCAAGACATATATAGATGTCTTTTTATAAGTAAAGCTACTTCATTTGAGACTGCAGTCTCAAACAATGCTCTAAAACTTTACTTTTTTATTTAAACTGTTGAATTACAAAATTATTTTTCTTAGCCTATTGCATGCTCTGCAAATTTTACTTAATTTCTTTCAGACAAGTTGCATAAGCTTCAGTGATTTAATCAGTGCAGTATTTGTAACTAATTAGAAAGATGGGCTTTTATACAAGACAGAAAGTCTCAAGTAAAATAATAGGCTTTATTAATATTACTACTATTAAATGGGAACGGGCTTTTTTTTACTGTTAGCAAAACTTCTGTTAACTTTGGGAAAATATAGGCGTTATGGTATACTTTTGGAGTAATCTGAAGTACATATCGTGTTCATACCACTCCAGAATGGAATATTAATCTTTCTGTTGAATACTTGTTTTGATTTGTCCTTAGAAGTATATCTTACATTAGTAACAATTAATAAAGTAAAACTTAGATCGCTTGAATACAGATTCTTCAACATTAAAGAATTTGACTACTTGAGAATTTAGATTTTTCTTGTCCTAAGGTAATCTTCAATACCTAATCATCCGGACAAGCTATTATCTTATCAATTTTACCCTTTTATGTTCTCTGTATGTCCCCTGGTTTTAGCACAATTTGAAATTAAGAAATATCACATTACAACCTATTTGTTTTCTACTGTACAAATGTTGCAATTCATATAATCTGCCCCACCAAAACTGAATAGCAATAGGTAAATGTCTGGTGAGATACTAAACTATGTCACCTTTTATTCTTCTGCTTCAGTGAGAACAAGAATGGTGAGCTTTTTAAATGGCTAGACTGGTGACAAACAATGAGTCTGATGGGCAATGAAATGGGAGCGTGTTCCAGCATCTCAGGGCCTTCATTGCAAACTTCTCTTTCTGTTTCAAGGGAGCTGCAGCTAAAGTGCTTTTGCTGATCACAAATTCAGTGGAGTGGTGTGGGGAGCAAAATGATCCCTCAAGTAAGCACTAAGGGCTTCAAAGGTGAAACCTTGCATTTTGAAAGTTACCAGCCACTAGTGCATACTGAAACATTCATGTTAGATGCTTTCCTGTGAAATGTTTGATTCAGGTTTCCTATGGTCCCTATACACAACTCCACCAACTGTGTGTATGCAATAGACTACTCCAGTCTCCAGATGACAAAGCCATATTTGTGGCAACATCTGTGCTTTGGAGAAAGGTCATGTTTTTCTAGTCAGAAAAAACTGAAAAAATGCCTTTTGTGTGTGTTTACTGCTACTTTTTGCATTTTAGCAAGTACTCATGAGCATTATAAAATGCATAGACCCAGCACCCACTAAATCTGAAATTCTGTTCTGTGCAAGGGGAGAGGTTCAAGAGGAAAGGTGGGGAATGCCCCCTCTCAGCATGCTCTACTTGTCAGAGTCCCCATGGAAGTTGGTAGAGGTGGATTTTATCTAAATACCCCTCCCCAACCGCCTGACCCAGGGCCGCACAGTGCCTCACAAACTTGTCCTCCCTCCTTCCTATTGCATTGAGGCAATTCCTTCCCGTTGCTTCTTTCTTGTCACCTGCCTGAAAGCCACAGCTCCTTGTTTTCTGACAGCTTGCACAGCTGTCCTGAGCCTGACCTGCTTTACTGATGGAAAATCAGCCTTTCACACACCTGCAGTCTTTGTGAGTCCTACTGTTGCTCTGGTGCACAAAATAAATGAGATACTCAATAGAGGAATTGCTTGAAGACAATTAAGGGCAGTTAACTTTTTCTTCATATTTCAATGTTAAATGAGATGGCATAATCAGAAATAACTTGCTACTACACCTTGTTTTTTCATATTCATCACATCTTTTGTCATAAGCAAGTCTGGTCAGGTCGTGTTGTAAAAGGTACCATGGTGTGATATCACGCCCTCATTTTAAAGTATGAACTTTTAAGTGATTTGGTATGACACCATGCTGCCAGTACTAAGTACTAATATTGAAATAGGCTTTGCTCTTTTTCCTGGTCTTGGCAGGGATAGAGTTAATTTTCTTCCTAGCAGCTTATTAATGCTGTGTTTTGAATTTAGGATGAGAATAATGTTGATAACACACTGATGTTTTTAGTTGTTGCCAAGCGGTCAAGGACTTTTCAGCTTCTCATACTGGTCTGCCAACGGGAAGGCAAGGGGAACCTAAGAAGCTGGGAGGGAACACGGCCAGGACAGCTGACCCAAACTAGCCGAAGGGATATTCCATACCATATGATGTCATGCTCAGTATATAACTGGGCGGTTGGCCAGGAGGCAGGGCAGCTTGGGAACTTGTGGAACATCAGCTTTAGCTGGTGAGAAATCATGCTGTTCATAACTTGTTTCTATATTTATTATTATTATTATTATTATTATTATTATTATTATTACTACTACTATTGTTCCTTTTCTGTCCTGTTAAACTGTCTTTATCTCAACCCACAAGTCTTTTTTTTTTTCCTTTCCAATTCTCCCCCTCATCCCACTGTGGGGGAGGAGTGAGTGAACAACTGTGTGGCTGTCAAACCACGACACTCTTTCGAGTTGTATTCTTAACTTTCTAAGAATAGAATTTGTGCCTGGGATGTGTAGATGCTAGTTTTTTGCTTGGCTCTTTGAAAACAGGAGACATTGTCTTTTTTGCTGTAATTTTGTAATACTGCATCCTCCTTCATTTGCTACTGAAACCTGTTGCTTTCAAAATATGAAAAAAACCCCACACCACACTATAAAACTTTCCATAAGAAGAGAGAACTATTGTTCTTTCCAGTTCCTAACTTAGGAAAAGAGAGCAATGAAATCAAATCCTGGTATCTCTTAACACTTGATTTTTTTGTTGTCTGTTCTTACTGTGCAACCAAACTACGTTTAATCAAATTTTAATGAGCTCTTCGACATCTTCTAACATTCAATATCACCTACAGGCCCATGAAACATCTTAGAATCATAGGATGATGTGAATTTATTTTCTTTTCTTTCTAAGCTGCCTAGCCATTTTAGCCCAGCTGTATGTCTTGCATTATGAACTCATCCACCGGAAGTCTCTAATGGTTTTAACTAGGGATCTAGATCTACATGAAGCTTTTGTTAAAAGCGTTTGGATATTTTTTAATGACATCTGATTTGCCAGCAAAAATGTCAAGCACATAATTGCCATTTCAGAGTTTCATAAATCTGAATCAATTAGTAAAAAGAACCCCTTGACCTCATGTCCGTGAGCCTTCATGATCATTCAGTCTAAGTGCTAAGGAGCTATTGGCACATGATATTCAAGCTGAATGATCCTTTTGTTCAATCCCGTTTTCTCGGAGCAAGGCTAAATGCAGCTCCCTTTGAATTTAAAACCTTGCTAAATTATTTAGTACTACATACCACAGACTGATTAAATTTTGCACAGAGTAGTGAGATTGTTTCCCAGGTAGGTCATCACTCAGTTCAGTTTACCACTTAAAATTTCTTTCATTCTCAGTCAAAATACAGCAAGGGCCATCCATCATTATCAGTTTGTCCTTTAATTTTTCTGTCAGCCTTTGTCAAGCTTGAAACAAAAGCCTTTACATTTTTATCAACTGCAGCTATTGTTGTCAGAATTGTGCTCAGTCATTTCAGAATATCGGTTGTGTTTTTACCAAACAAGTAAAATATTTTCAATAGGTCAGATCTATCTTTCACATAAGCCCACTAAACCAAATAGAACCATTTCTCATTTCATTGGAAATGGAGAGTAAAAATGCTTAGGGCCAAATCGGCAGTGAAAGTAAATTGTCCAGGCTCCCTGCACTTAAATGGATGAATGTCTTCTGCCTTAGTAAAAAGAATGCGGCATCAATTCAAGGAAGAAGCAGAGGCGAACGGGAAATTATGATCGGGCAGGGCTTGACAGTGTTTTGAACCGATCTTGCACAACGCTATTCTGCCACTCATAAACAGACTAAATCTGTGCCTCTGCTAAAGAGTAGCCTCCAGACCAAGCCAAGCGTTGTGTGCTCCTCCTTTTTCCACTGTCCTGTTGCAGTCAGCCATCAGATTACCTGCTGTCCACCTTCACCTTGCCAGTGCTCGTGTCGCTTGATGGTATGCTAACAGACAGTAGTGGCCGTGAAGAACACCTTTCTTAAACCTTCCCCATACTTGTCTCTGCATTCACTGAACTGTGACATTATGTCAGCATCTCACTGAAAAGAGAATTCTTGGTTGAGCATTTGTGGCTCGGTTCAAACCTTTCTGTGCTGCTAGAGAGAGGTTAGGAGCCCATCTCTTTCTTTGAAAATCCAGTTCAGGTCTTACCTGTAAAACCTATGGGAACACACGTGAAAAAGAGTTGGAATTGGAGTCCGTAACTCGCCTTGGCTTGAAGTCTAAGCCCTTTTCTATTTCCAAAAAATTTTATGGAAACAGTTAATTCTCTGTGACTTGTTTGTATTTCAGAGGTAGCAAGGTGATGAAATGAATACCAACTTAAATACAGTACTGCATTTTTGACTGAATATCTGTCTGTCAGCAAACATTCATTCTAGGAGTAAGGATTCAAAATTCATGGTGGCAATTACTGCTTGACTTCTAGATCTCTGAGCATGGCTTTTCTATCTTCTTTGGTTCCCCATCTGCAAAACATAGCTATTTTCTGCTTCACAGGAGGCTCAGGATTAATACCTTAGTATTATTGAAATAGCAGTCTGGTGTATTGATTTGGGTATGGCTACTTGAATTAAAAAGTTCCACTCTACAAAGTCTCTTGGTCATAATGATCCTGGGTATTTAGCGGCATGAGCGTCATAAACAAAAGTTTGTTTTCAGCTGAACATTGTGTACAACTAGATTCAGAAATTGCAAGACGAGAAAATAGAATTAAGTCTCACTCCAACACAGGTTTCTTGGGCAAAAATCTGCAAATCCCTTCTGTTAAGATCATTCTTGACAGAGAGTTCAAGAGGAAAAATCTACGTAGTCCCTTGGATAGCATGTTTCCAAGCAGCTGCCATCAGGGAGCTTAAGATAAGATAAGATAAGATAAGATAAGATAAGATAAGATAAGATAAGATAACATAACATAACATAACATAACATAACATAACATAACATAACATAACGTAATATAAATGTGCCTCACCAGTAGTATAAGATAGATGTGCCTCACAGTAAAAACAATGATCAAGAAGTCCTACAGGACTAGAAATAGTCAATGCCCTTTTCTGGCATGCAAATGAAACAGCACACCCTCTTTAAAACACAGTGATTCATATGCCTTGAACAGAAGCCTGCGCTGTATCAGTTTATACTTGTAGTCTGTCTGATTTTGGGAACTACCAAACCCGCTTACCTCCTACGCCTACAACACATGATGAGAGAATGAGGGGCACTACACATTACATCTCTTTTTTCTGAAGTGCATATTCTGCATTCTTTTATGCAAAAGATTTTTTAAAGCAAAGACAAGTAAAGTTTTCATGACAATCCATAAATCTTCTTGGAAGTACCGATAAGGAGCCTTTCTGTCAGGCTCAGTAGGACCGGGGCGGGCAGGTGGGGGGAGCATACACACAAGTCTTTTGAGTGAGTGGCTCGGTGCTTTTCAGAATGCTAATCTATGCCTGGATTTGGGCGGTCCAAAATAGAGTTTAAAGATGGGATATGGTCCAAAAGTTCCAAAATGTGTTGTCTGGAGAGCTGTGAGCTATTCTGTTACTTTACACATACATTCCTGTTGCACACTCTCGTGTCCTTAAAGAAGCAATTCTACTGGCTAGACCCTCAAACTTAAACAGGTAAGAACCAGGCATTTCTAGAGTCCAGAGCAGACTTCAGTTTCGTTGCTTGAGCAATGCGGTGCTCTTCAGGCTGCTGATTCCTGGTAGCTATCTTGTACTGTAGTCTTTGAGAGCAAGTAATTGTAATGCTGTGAGCAAAGCAGACCAACTGCAGTCATTTGCATGGTGAATTTCACCTTACTCGGCTAAGAAAGAAACAAAGCCAATGCTATTGCTTGTATTTACGTCTCTTTTAGGAGCATATGTTTTTCTCTGAGACTTCTGTCAAGCTGCCATTTTGATGTTTGGCATCAGAGTTTGTGACTCTGATCAGGAAACTAATTTCTGCACGTCTTTTCATTATTATTGATCTGATCAGAAAAGATGAATCTATCATAACTGTATTAAAACACTGATATATCCTAGTTCTTGCTAACTAGTCTGTTTCCTAGGTAGCCTTTCTTTTAAACTAAAAATCTTGTTGGAAATACTTCAATCAGAAGAGAAACCAGAAAGCAATGAACTTCTAAATCCGCCAGTGACTCATTTAAGCTATTATGTGGTAAAATGGGTAGACTGTGTGTACACAGAATGGAAAGCACTGTCATAAAACCCTAACTGTATTTGCCAGATACAGTTAACTTGCCATTGCGTAGGCTTAAGTAAATGGCATATTTAAGAAAGATAATTAATGAAACCATAAGTCACACTAATTAGGTCTTATGTACAAGACTGATTTGTAAAGCTTTCTCAGTAAACAAGACTTTGCTTTCCTTATGAAGTAGGTGGGGGTTTTTCTGTTTGATTTCATTTTTAGCAGATACTTATCAGGGAAGAAGTTTCCCTTTATGAGAAGCAATTGCATAGATCAGTACATGTGACATGTATCTTTTTAACATGTTAATTTATTTCTAATGCTTGTTATACTCAGCTCTGTTTAATTATCGTAGTACAAACACTCTGGGTAATGTTACCATTTTTCCCGGTGGTTAATGTGGCTACACTGTGGGGTTTTTTAAAAGCCTGTTTTAATTTTTCTGGCTTGGGAATATTTTGTAATGAGAAACAGATTAAATGTCAGTGTACAACAGGTGAAGGAGGGATCTCATGCCATTTTGTGATGGCTTCAAAACTGGAAAATCCCACAAGTATGGATTCCAGAGAGAATAGTGCTGATGCTTATCAAAACCAGAGGAAAACAGAAATTGTAGGTGACTCACAGATGTTAAGTGACAAGGAGACTTTAAAAGTGGCAAAATAATCTGTCATCCAGTATGAAAATAAGGTAAGCACGCTAATTTGAAGTCTTAAGAGAGTAATTATGCAATGCTGAACTCAAGGACCCTGTGTCTGAAATGTGTTCTGTAGGGCCCAATACTGTAAAGCTCTGCGCTCCTTCAGCTTCCATTGATTTCAGTCAGAATTGATGGTACTCAGAGACCAATTGCATTTCTTTCCACAGCAAGGGAAGACAGATCATGGGTCAGATTTTTACTCTTTTACTGCATTGAATAGCACCCTTCAGAAATATTTTCACTGAAATCAGTCCTTTCCTTTTAAACCTGCGGTATAAATAATCTGAAAAATGTCAGATGCTTTTTATTTCCTTACAAAAGTGCTTTTCTCTGGTTCTTTTCAGGGCTTTTGTTTGTTTGTTCTTTCAAACCTGCAATCACCTTATAAGCAAAGTGATACTGGTCGTTATTGCTTTTGGCAGGGTAATCAAAGTATTTTCTATCTGTACATCTGGTTATGTTCTGCTCTGTACCGGAGCATTTTGCAACAGACATTGTTGGTTCCTCTGCAATGAGGCAGCAGCACACCTTAGCCTGGCATACCTGCACTCACTTGATCAAAAGCTGAAGGGTTTTGCAGGATGCTGTCATCAGGGCTATGCATTTTTTCCGACTTTTATACACAGGTTTTTAATAGTAATATTATTAGCACTTCTGATTTTTAGTTCTAAGCTGTTGTAGAGAAATACTGATGTGTGTATTAACAATAAATGTTAAGTGTTAAGATGACTGTGCCTGCTAATTAGGGTAAAGATTTTGAAATATACTCTGCTCTGGATCTTAGCAGACAACTGTGTCTTAGACAAATGTGTGGGAAGAAGAAAAGCAATCCGGAAACAGCAGCTCTTATAGTTAGTAGCATTTTCTCCCCTTTTTCCTTCCATTGAGTCTGTCTGAAAGTGGGTGTTTTAACATACAGCCATTTCTCGTTAACATGTGTGTGTTTATTTTAGCATGATGGTCTTGGTTTTTTTCATCTCCCACTCTGACACAGCATGTTTCATCTGTATATGGTTTCTACTATATGAGACATTTAAAATGGCTCAGTGAAGAAATGGATTCTTGTCACTTAAACAGTCACTCTCCAGATCTGTGGAAACTTGGTCATTTTAACAGTGTTTTAAATTCCGTGTGCTAGAAGATTGACTATTAAAATTGAGAGTGATATAATGTCAAGAATTTAAAGGTACTCTGTTGTACCTGTAATAATTTATGTTAATCATGTTTTAATTTAGTCATTTTCAACATACTTGTATTTACAAATTAAACCACTATTATGGTTCTCCTTTGTTTGCATGATATGATTTTATTTTATATTTTTTTTTCCACTCACCAGATGTTTTCAACACTTTGCTTCCCACTACTGTCATCCCCTCCCTTACCACTGCAACAGTCACAACCACTGTAGCCTTAACAACCAGCACAACCACATCGGCAGCAGCCATCAGCACCAGAGGTACAGTATGCTTCTTTGTTATGGCCTGAAAAACACATGATAAATAGGAAATTATAGGCTTGATTTTTAAGGATAGAAATTGCTAAAGAGAGGGTTCAAACACTTTAGTTCAATATATATATTTAATAGAATAATCCACAGGAGGGTACATGGTTAAGAAAGATTTCATATGACCTTGAATATTTTCATTGCTCTAGCAGTGTGTACGTGAACTTTGACAGGATGCTTAAATTATTTGTATACATTTGCATTTAATTTTTTTAAGGTTAGTAAATTAACTTTAATGTAAAACGCAAGCAAGCTATTTTTAAATAAACATGACCTTTTAAGACTGGTTATTTTGGGTGCTAATGTTTAAAACAAGATAGGTGTCTTGGCAGTGGAATTACTGTTGATGCAGTCTTGCTTGATAACAAAGAGGCATCTCATTACATCACCCTTGTTAGTCTTTTACAGTTTAAGGTATTCCTAACTTAGGGGTGTCTTTATTTTACCAGAACTAGAGTAAATGAGCTTAAATGTCTCTCTCCCCACTCTCTATCCTGTTGGGGTTTTTTCTGTTTAGCTGTTTCTAGTAATGCTTTGCTTTGCTATGAGCAAAATATAAAGCTTAATTTTAGTGTTGTATTCAGTGACTGATCAGATAACTGTTCAATAGTGAAGATGTGTGTAAGATTTTGCAGATTATCATCTTCTTGGTAGCTAATAATCTCTCATGGTGAGTGAAATGGCAGAAGGTTCCTGTGTGGTCTGTGGAAGGCTTTCGTTGTGCAAGGGGAGAGGAAATGATACTCACTTACCACTCTGCAAGTATTCACATGATGAGGTATAATTATCCCAGGAAAGTTAAGGCAGAGTTATGAAATCTTTTCCTTCTGGAAGCATTGTTACGACTCAGTTGTAGTGACCTGCCTAGCTTGCAACAATAAGCGGAGCTGCATGCAAGTCCATTGTATAAACATTGCGATAGTATCAGAGCAGCCAACCTCTTCTTCCATAGGGCATTGGTATTTTAATATTGTAGGCTTCATGTAATAATCTGACATGAAACCTGAAATTACATTTTTAAGCTTTAATATTACTTATCGTGCAAAAAAAATATTGTGGTTTTAGGAAAAAGAGAAGGAGTGTTACAGTAGCCCTTTCCCTCCAGAAAAAAAAAGGATAGACCATGGAAAACAGCCCAGTGCTCACAGGTCTGAATAGTTGCAAGAGGAACATTTCCTGAAAAGGGACAGAATGACCTGAATGATCGTGTCTTTATAAAACAGTGTTTTGAGTCAAGCAGCAGAAACTTCCCAGCCTTTTGAGGGCTTGGATACTGGAAGGACAGAGTGCTTGGTGTGCCATGTTGGTGTTTGCTGTCCTTAATGAATTGGTTTCTTCTTCTTATGTGATCATAACTAAACTATGTCACTGATGTGATTGTATATTTAGTGTACCAATATTATGAAGGCATTCTGTTACCCCATAAGTGTGGTTTAGGACCTCATTTTCCTTTACCCTGAAGTGTTCATTTTCATCATTTGTGTGCCTAGCATCAAGAGAAAGATCTGGAAAAGCAGAACCCTCTTCTAATTTTCAGCTCTAACACGTATGAGAGTGCACGCAATTTGATGCTACAGTAATAAAGAGATACTGCTTTAAGAGGAAGTAAAAGAAGAAAATCTAGGTGAATGCAATCAATCACTAAAACATGAGCACTCGCTTTTCCCAGAAAAAGTGAATGCAGCAAAATGGCTGAGAAAATGAGACCACTTCAGCTTCAAGAAACTGGTAGATATGATCTCTTGGGCAGATAATCGGAGACAAAGGAGTGTGGGAAGGTGGTTTCTTGAAAAGCTTGTATTGAAAGGAAAATGATAGTCAACCCCAATGCAGATGAAAAACTAGGACACATGTAATAGACTAATGAAGTTGTTTATCTAACAGTCTAAGAAATCAAAACCCACAAAAATGTGAAGCAAAGTTTACTATAAGCATAAGTCAGAGTATATCAGTGTGGAAGAAACAGGAATGCATAAAATCAGAAACAACCACACGCAAAAGTAATTGCAGCTAGCAAGGTGTGAGGAATTTAACAAAACAAAAGGGTTTAGAAATATATTAGATGAAAGATGGTTTTGCTTTCCAAAAAAAAAAAAAAGTCAATATGACTCTGATGAAGATTTATTTTCCAAGTTTAATGGGGAAAACAAATCCACTGAATTAGTGGCAGAGGCATTTAGTGGGGAAGCTTTCTAAATGCACGGCTAAATGCACGGAAGGCATTTAGTAGTAGCTATTAGATGCAGTGTAGTAGCTATTGAAGTTCTATGACTTCTTTCATCCTTGCTTCCTTTAAAAATGCTTGATTCCCAAGGCAAGGGGAAATGGGCAAGATGCTCTCCTTAGGTCGCTTCCGCCCTTATCTTTCTTGGACCCATAATGTTCACAAATGTATACTGAATGTTGTGAAGGCAGAGTTCTGCCTACCTGAAATCCGAGGCTGAACCTTATCTAGATTGTCAGAGCATCTACACTTCAGAGGTGCAAGCCGCATAAGAGCCATTTTGGAGAGGATCAGGTTTTCAGTAGTATCTGTTTTCAGTAGTATCTGTTTCTGGCTGAGCAAAAAGTACCATATAAACATATTTTCCTTTGACACTTCTGCTTCTTATTCCAGTAAGATTTTTGACACAGAGGAGTATATAAGGACATAAGTTGAGAAGCTATTAATATATTTTCAACCTTCAAAACAATTTTTTTTGTTGTGTTTTGGCTTCCAGGTACATTGGAAGCAGCATTTCTGTTTAGCTTACTTTATCGGATTTTGTTTGATTATGCCTTAAAGAAACAGAGGTTTGCCCCAGATCATAGGGTAGTACACACTAATTAATAATACCTTTGAACTGGATTTCCAATAGATAACATAATAGTCTTGCTGGATGGATTTCACTAATTCTATTCTAAAATTATGACTTGACACTTACAAATCACCTTAGGTATATTTTACAAGACATTCCTTTCTTCTGCCTGACTTTTACATAGTCCACCTTGAGAACATGTTACTCCATGTGCAGTCACAGGAGATCTCTTTACAGGAGTATGATAAAGGGTATAAAAAGCCCAGAGACCCTATAAATCTAAGGCATTTTACATCATGATTACCAAAAGCCTGAATTAATGGGGGAAAAAAAAATCTCCAAACCATCATAATTTAATTCTGGAACCATGTGACCCATCTCTGTCTTAATTTGCATGGAATTTAGTAAACAACATGAAAAAAAGCTACTGATCCAGTTGGATGACAGCATGGTAATTCATAAACATCCTGTTTAGTCAAACTTTTCATTTTCTCAGACAAATGTATGCTTGCTTTTGTGTTCAGTCCTTCAGGAATTAATTATTCTTTTAGTGGTACATTACCTACTAACTCAAAAAAACTAAACACAATTTGATGCTAGCGAAGAGTATTGCCCTTTATATATTTGTCAAGGGTATCTTAAAGCCTAATAACCATGATGAGAAATGTACGACTAAATGAGAATAAAACATAAGAGAAGAAACAATTCTAGAGAACTACGGAAAGAATAATTATACACTGTATGTGTAGTTTCCTTTCTATCAGATTTATGTAATGTTATTTGTGAAAGCTATGCATGGATCCATGCTAGTGTTCCCTTTTGTGACTGGGAAGAGGCACAAGAGGGTTGTGGATTTGCCCCCAGTAGTGAAGGGCTGCCTCCCTTGGAGAAATTCTTTGTTAGCATAAAGTTAATTTAGATGGTTCTGTGCCAATCCTTCAAAGTCCTGTAGGTGGAGAGGGAGTGCGATTAACAGTCTAGGAGAAGCCACCTCAAGTCAGAACAGCTCTGTGTTTCTGGATTCACAGAGGAGAAAAGCTTGCGCACACAAATGTACATAAAACCCTCCCACAGGCTGGCATTATGTTAATAACCCCCACACAAACACACTGTGATTTTTTTAATTTAGATCCTTTTCCTGTCAAGGAAGAAAAAAAGAAGTTAAAGAGGTTATAAAAGTTGGTAATTTTGACTAATTATTGAAGGGGGAAATCTCACCACCACCACCATCACCCAAATAGGTAGGAAAGTAACATTGCAAGAGCATCCCAAACTCAGAAGACAGATCCATTCAGTTCAATTGCATGTATCAGGGTGATTCAGTCTCAGCTGACTCAATTGTATAATGACGGTGCCAGAATGTTCAAAGCTTTATATAGCAATGCCTAAAAACATCTCCAGAAGTCATTGCGTATAGCAGAGACATGATGCTGCTCGCAGGCAGCTGCAGTATGAAGTTCAAGGGTTTATTTAATATTCAGGGTGACCACAAAGCCAATGAATGTACACATTTATATATGAATGAAATCCCTGCTTTATTATAATCCACTTTGCTTTTATTTTTTTTGGCTCTGATATAAAAGAAAGATTTCTTAAAGGAGATCTGTGAAGCTAAATTTAGAAGAGGAGTTTACAGTGGATTAAGGAAGGGTTTGAGGATGTGATCATTTTGAAAACTATCGTGAATTTAATTTAAGTGGGAATATTTCTATTTAATAGCATAAATTTCAGCCATCTTAGCTAAAGAATTACATTACTTTCTTTTTCTCCCATTTTTGCCTTGGTATCTATATGAGGGGGAAAAAAAAAAAAAAAGACTGGAATACCTGTTTCATTATAGGCAGTTTAAATGCAGAAACTACTTGGACAGTACTTGTAGTCCTCAAGTTTTTCGTATAAAAAATGTTAAGCATTACCGGTTCTTTCCTTGTGATTTCATTTTTCTTTCACATAATCTGATTAATATAACTTGGCACTTTGAGATATCGACAGAGAAAGAAACAACAAAGCAAGGAAAAGGTATAGAATATGTGAGGGACAAGGGAGATAAGGGTAGACTTATATCTTAAATGTAGTTGTGTATGCTTACTTGCATTCAACTCTGATAATAAATTATCATTGTCTAATGTTAAAAGCAGTTCTGTCTGACAGCGTGCTAAAAGCTAGTTGGTTTATATACTACTTTATAGCTGTAGCAGTAACATAAAATCTAATTTGTGCCTGGTTTTACTCAAACCAGGTAAGATAATTAAAACTTTCCCATCTTTCTTTCTTCTTTCTCATCTTCCCTTCTCTAACAATAATCTCCTACTGGCTTATCCAACTTCTAGATTTCCCAGGAGACCAAACAATTTGAGGTTCAAACCAACAGTTCTTTAGATTATTTTTCTCCCACCAGACATTCAAGTAAGCCTTCAGCACCCATCTTGCAAGGAATGCCATCGCTTGATTTTATAATGACTTCTTTTATTACCTTTATTTCTCATTCTGCTTGTTTCCCAGCTGTTTAGAAGGTGTGCTAATAAATCATGGTAAACCTAAGTTAGACCATGATGAAATCCCAAACCTATTTCACAAGCCTCTTCCCCTAAGTCTTGAAACCTCCAGGGCTGTCTCTGGTTGGAGCTATCAGTTGTCCAGGTGAGTGAAATACCCAGTATTAGCGGGGAAACCTTCCTTAGCCAGCATCTGCAACCAGCTGATAGAGAGGCTGGGAACAGAACGTGCCCTTCTATTCCTTGGCACTTGTATGGGCGAGATAGAGAAGACCAGGAATAGAAATGGTGCCCAGTTTCCCAAGGTCCACTACTAGTTAACAGGTGCAGAAGGGAGATGCAGGAGTGTAACCCTGTCTACCTCCCTTTCCATGTGCTCTCTGCTACCAAGGGCTCCGATGTTAGAAGAAAAACTCCACAGCTGTGTTTGTGTATGGCCTCAGCTCATCAGCGTGCATGTGGCTCCCTGGGGCAAATCCTAGGCTTCTGTGCAACTGGGAGGACAAACCTAAAGCAGAGATCCAATGTACCGGGAAAGCAGTGAGCAACATGGCATGATTTGAGAGTTACTGGTTTAGGATCAGTTAAATTTGTTATATCAAAATATACCTGTTGTGGTGGGATTCAAATGAGATGTTTATGGAAATATGAGGAAATTAGAACCCAGAGTTAAAAAAAAATAATAATGATTAGGCAGTTCTGTGCTCCTGTCTTCTGCTGTGGTACTTGAAGAAATACACAAGGACTATGGCATGCACAGGGGAATCCAGAATACTTTTGCCCAACATGAGCAAGGAAGGTGAATTGTCATTAGTTCTGTCTGTTTCTTTGGAGATCCCTCAGTGTTTCTCCTGACTCCTTTAATACATACAGCTCATTTGGTTTCACTTGCTGTTTAAGTTGCATGACTTGCTAATATCCGGAGTTTTGGAAAGAGAAAAACAATATGATTAAAACAGATAAAAAAAACCAAACCAAAACACCACAACAACAACAAAAAAAACCAAAAACCTGACAAAGCTCTACAATGTTGATGCTTAAGTCTATTCTGCCAGCTTTTTCTCAAGAAATTATTCTTCTAATGTGTATCTGCCTAAACCTTGTGTCTGTGCCTTCTATGACTCCTCATGTGTTGAACAGGACTTGGAGTTTCTAAAGTTCTACAAGTATATTTTCAAAAGGCTTAGTAGTCCACAGTGCCCATTTTAGGGGAAACAGAGTATTTGTTCCTTTGCCTAAGCAACATTTAATTAGGGTTTCATCCCACTAGTCAGGCTTGGTGGTACAATTAATGCTGCGAATTCTCAAAGCTCACAAAATTAAGATCAACAGAGGAGATTGTAGCATCTGTTCTAACTCAAAGAACTCTTTGGTTTTTAGGTCTGATAGATACAGAGCCAGGAAAAGCCTTCTTATAATATCATGAAAGTGGCTTTTGAGAATGTTAGTTCAGTGGATCATATACACAGATTTGATAGATGAAAAAAAAAGAAAAATTAGGAGTCCTCAGGTGTTCCTCTTATGCTTTAGCTTCATGGTATAAGGTCCCCCTGTAGCAACCAACCAAAAAAAAACCCCAACCAAAACCAAACCAAACCAAAACCCAAAGCTCAAGCAGTTTCTTACTTTACTGGCTAGATTTCTACAGATTTCTGTGTCCACAGAGGATCAGAATCATGACAAACACTACATGCTCACATGCATGGTGACCATAGACCAAAAACATGCTACCTTCAAGCAAGAGGCTGTTCAAACATAGTATAAAAATAATCTATATTTTCTGAAATTAAGGCTGGGAATTTTGGATATTCTTGCACCCACAGAAGATATCTTCCTGTGGCTCAGAGGAAGTAGGACAACAGGGTGGTAAGTAGCATCAGATTGCAGTTAGGAAAGGAAGTATGTTTTCATGCAGTGTGAAACTAAAAGTGAAACTCCATTATCACTACATACTAAAAAAATGGAAATATCCTAATGTTTATATTGTGAGCTGACCAAAATCAAAACCAAGTGTTTCCGTATGGAATTCACAGTTCTCAAATAGTTTTAAAAGATACTTTATAGTTGTGTGAGTAAACTTTGAATCAAAAGGCACAGCGCTAACGCAGTCTAGCCACCAACAAAAATTCTGGCAACATGACCCGTATCATGCTGGTTACCTCGATTGCCATGAAATGTACTTGGGCTTTTCAATTTTTATCTTTTAGAAGCTAAAGCAAAGAACTATGCAATTTAGAAAATTGCAATTTTCTCATCTTAACCGCTATTATGATTTAAGATGAAGACCATCGTCATTATTGCATGTTATTTGGTCATATTATTCATGAAATGAGGCTGTTGCGTTCTGGAACAAATAAAGATAGATTTCATACTCTGTATAGTTTGCCATGTAAATGAACATCATAAACGAGACATAGATTACAACACAAGCTCACTGAATACATGAAAGGAAAGGAAATATCGTAATATCATATATTAGGAACCTGCTCTTTGTCTCTGGAACAAATATTTCTAGTGCTAACAAATCCATCCAGCTGTCAGCTTGCAGTAATGAAGTATGCAACTTAAAAAGTACACAATGATTTCCAGCTTTGATGGATTATCACTTAACCCAAAATGCAACGCTGTACAGATAAGTATCACAATTGGTTGATGGTCTGATAAAGATTCCATTATATAGCTGAGCTCCGGAGAGGCTTCAGCAATGCGTCAGGAATTCAAACATTCCTAACCTGAGCTCTGATCACACTGGGTTTTTTTCCTACTGCCTATGAATTATGCAGTCTACCAGACTCTATTGTGAGCTAGCGGTACGAGAGATTTTCCAAATTAAGAGTCCCTGCTGCTGGAAGCGTGCTCGCTCGCCGCCTGCAAGGGAAGTCCTTGGCTCTGAATTCATCCCGAGACTTTCTCCCAGGTGGCACAGAAGGCAGGATCTTCGCACTCCTCCTGCCCAGCCTCCACATGTGACTAGCAAGGAATCACGGGCCTTTCAGAAAACTACATGGGAGGGACCGGAGTCATCAGTATCACCACCTCTATGTGGAGCATAACTTCAAAGTCAATGTGTGCTGAAGACCGTAACCATACTGACCGTTTTCATCTGGTCTCAGTCATAACGCCATGAGGTCACTCAGCTGAGTGGTGACCTCAGCCATAACATTTCCTACGTTTTGTTAATGTGTGGTCATTTTCAATATTCAGGTGTAAGCAAGACGTGAAACCTGTATTATTCATACTAACTTCATACTCCAGTCACGCTTAATAATCTTGTGACTTTCAAAACAATAATAATAATATCAACAATAATAATAATAATAATAATAACAGATATTAATATCTGCTGCTTTCAAAGCCAGAATTCCACTGATTTCAAGAGGCTTTTGGGATCGAGTATTTACAGCTCTACAAGCCGTTTGGCTTGCAAATTGGTTAAATGAGCTTATCCCATCTAGCTGACAGGTAGTTTTGAGGTTTGGACAAATCTGGATTTTCCAGTCCAAAGAGAGACAGACTATGTTCGGTGTACTGTCAGTGTTGCCTGCAGTGGTCCGTAAGCATGAGATCGACCTGCAAATATGTGAAGAATTTCCTCTACAGGAAAACAGGCTGTAATATCCTTTCCTCTATGTAATACCTTACATATACATAAGCCCATTAATTTTCAGTGGGACTATATGTAGTTTAGTATGTTACTCATAGATTAAAATCTGTGATCTGCTAAGTCCAAAGGGACCCGCTGGGTCAGTTAGCCTAAATTCTTGTATAGATTTTACTCTCATAGATTTATAATGAGGAACAGAAACCTTTATTTTATTAAAGAGCATCCACCAGAACATATGTAGACTTAATTTAGGATCCAAAGAAATGGCGAATCCATGATTTCCCTTGGTGTTTCTCTTCAGCAGTTAACTATCCTCATTGTTACAAATTTGAGCCTTCCTTCTCAGTTAAATTTCTCTGAGGTTAACGACCATACATTGGTTCTTGTTAAAACTTTCTCCAGTAAAAAGGCTTCTCATTACATATGTATTTTCTTCTCAAAAGTGAATATTTATTGTAAAGAAGGTTCTGTAAATATGCTTCAAAATTTATTGTTGAACTTCATTTGAAAGAATTGAATCTATGATCTTTAGGATCTTATTAAGACTTTTGTCTTGGTTTGTTTTAAAGGCATTGTCAGGCATATCTTCAGTGATGAGTTTTAAAGGAAATATAATGCATTTCTCATAACAAGGAGAAAGATTAGGCAAATAGTTTCTGTTGAATATGTTTTATTGTTGCTGTATTTCTATCAGATCACAAGGGTAATGTAGTTTTGTTTTATTTAGAGAGATATTTATGGTATTTAAAGATAGTACCAGTGAAAACCAAGATCTTTTTTTCTGATGTTACTGCATAAGGCAGATTTTGGCAAGTTCTGTGCTGTCAGGATACTGATGAAGTGCTTCACTGTTAAAAGCAAAATTATACAACTAAGTATCGTTACAGTTAACAACAAGGACAACTAAAGCAACTGTTCCAATGTCATGTGGGATGTTAAAGACTGAAACAGTGCTGGCAAGGTCTAAAAATGAGGAAAGGAAAGAAAAAGAGAGAAAAATGCTTATAGTTTCAAATTTATTGCTAACACCTTTAATAAAAAATGCACGTCTGTCTCACTAACCAGTGAACTAAAGTCATCAACTGTGCCTTTGAAGCTGAAAAGATTGCTCTCTCTGCCCTTGGTTTCTCTGACACTCCACTTGAAACACAGTTAATAACTTCCAGTGCGAGCCTCACAAAATACAGTATTGATACTAATTATATTAAGTTTTTTGGATGAAAGATGACCTTGGTAAAACTCGAAGCTACAGCATTCACCAGAACAATAAAATAAAAGCAAAATCTACAATGAGTGACTTTGGAGCTGATTTAGTCTGACCTATTAATTTTTGCATGTGAGGTTATCCAGACAGTGAATAAAAGAAAGGGTATAAGGGTATTCTTAAGGTAATATTTTAGCACTTTTTGGAGCACTGAAATCAATTGCCTAGCCATCCCCCTTTTTTGCTGCATTACCAATTTGGGGTGTCTGTTCTGTGCTGACTTTGGAGACCACGCCATGGAGAAAAGTGGGTGCCGTGGTGCTGGGAGAGGCTGGCTTGTGTGCACGCTTTGCGGGACTAGCTCCTTCAGGAGCCGACAGAAGCATCAGTATGGCTTAGTACTTGGCCTGGGTCTCCTCCCAGACCCATCTGGGGCCTCCGTGCGGGATGTCCTACTTTATGTGGGTTATTTTCAATGCACGGTGTACACAGTGATGAACGGGCTGAGTAGAGCATGACACGGGTGTGTTCCTAGAGCAGAACACCAGGTGTGTGCCTTGCACGTCTCGGCGCACCATGCCAAAATGCTGAAGGTGCAGAGCCTGCTGTGGCGATGGTGCGTGTCTTGGCTGCAGTGTGCTTCTGACAGTAGCATTAAAATGAGTTTCCTTCTTAACCACTAAGAGAGGGAGAGAGACTAGAAATACAAAGGGAGCATTACTGTAGTTCTATTACTGTAAGACTAAACCAAAAATCTTTAAAGGCTAATATTTCGCTGCAGTGTGGCCGTCATATTGGGTGCAGAAAAGCATAGTCAACAAAGCTGAAGTGAAAAAAGTGAAAAAAATTGAGTACCAATGTTTTAAAAGATTAGCTTAAAACGTACCTTAGAGGAAAGAAGCAGAAGAGAAGTCTGGTTTGAAGTGTACAGTATCATAAATGGCTGTACCTAATCACAGCTGAGTTCGTTTTTTTTCATCATAAAAATTGAGAAAGAGAGAGAATTACAAACTCATCTACTCTGAGAAATACAGGGTGGAAAACCTTATTCAATAACACTTGACTCACTGTTTGGCTGAGTATAAAAGACTGAACGGGAAAGCACAAATGGAAGTGACTGAAAAAATGAAATTCAGAATCAACACAAGGAAGTACTCTTCACTCAAAGAGAAATACAATTTTTCAATAGCCTACTGAGCCAAGTTTGGAATTGGAGGCACTGGGGTCATTAAAGAAGAAGGCAGATACTATTCTTGAGGAACTGTGTTAACCAAGATGACTTGCAATGGGCTGAATGGCCTTTTCCTTTTCCCCAAATTTATGTTCTTTTTTGAAAAACTTTGATTATAAGTCATCCTGCTGTGATTTAGATAGCATGAATTTGAAAAGAATGTTTCAAATCCTTTCAATCAAGATGCTTGGGTTTCTTTCCAGCCTGAATTCTTGCAAGTCTGTAATAGAAAACCATCAGTCAAGGGAAAGAAGTATCAGGGGTAGCAATTTACGTTAATACACAATTTCCTTTTCCAGCATAAAGGGTAAGAGACAAGGAACCTGGGCAACAGAGGCCAGAATATAAATCTTTATGGGAATATGTTATGGGTAGACAAAAAAAAAAAAAA
>VXBL01007953.1:212801-294435 GCA_013400195.1 Aramus guarauna | reverse complement strand
AAAAAAAAAAAAAAGTAAAAATCCCCAAGACTGACAAATCCCCAAAACTGACAATTTAAGGAAGCCATTCTATTTATTTCATATACTTCTTTTCTTGTGACTAACAAGTCTCTACTGTACACACATCAGGTCATGAACTGCATTCAGCATCCTACAGAGAAGAAACAACTTTCATTTTAATGAATTCAAACTGCCCTGTTGGTCTTTAGCATTGACTTTGGACCAGGTCCCTGGACATACTTGACAGAAGCTAGCTATTATGACTGTATTAATTCGTTAGAGAAAGGGAACTTTGTAGAAGGTTAATCCGTAAAGCCTTTACACCTGTGTTTTTGTTTTTTGGGTTTTTTTTGGGGGGTGGGTGGGTGTAGTTTTCAATACAGACCTAAGAGGAACATTTTTAATGTTTAGATTTGAGTTTGACTCAATTACTATCTCCAGTGCAGGAATTCACTCTATTTCTGGGCTGAATTGCGTTCTTGGGCATACTTTGAGAGTCTTTGGCACAATTAGTGTCATCAATCCTGATCTTGTTTATCCTCTACAATGCAGTTTTGGTAGTGTGAGTGGTGGGTTGCTATTGTGCATGGACATGCATATATCAGATTGCCTTTTTTTGTGGTGGCATTCTTTTGGGTGGTTTTGGTTGGTTGGTTGGTTGGTTTTTTTAGATAAGCAGTGTGGTTTACAAAACAATAGCAACCCTGGGTTATTTAAGTTTTTAAAGGTTGCTTAATTCCAGAGTCCTATCCCACCAGTTCATCGCTGAAGCATCTGTTCCCAATATTTCTGGAGTTAGTAACGCTAAGAAGAAATTAGTCTTTTATTACAATCAGGTTGGCTCTCCTCCACCACAAGACCTCGTGCCAAGTAATTTCTGAGTGGTTTTATAGATTCCCAGTCCCTATGGGACTTTTTTGTTGTAATTGTTATCACAAGTCCCTGTATTATAGCATGACTGTGGGGAAGTGTGCTAATTGTTTTTGTGTGATTGAAATGTCTGCTTTTTTAATTCCTGGTGCTTTTGAGTAGTATCCACTAATTCTTACAAAATAATTTCTGTGGAAAACTTTGCTGCAAATTGCTACTATGACACTCAGAGATTTTAGTTTTGATTTCCCATGCAGAATGTGCTTCTCTCTATTTCTTATATAATACAGGTGAACTGTAGGATTTTTACATAATTCCAAATCCTTCTCAACCAAATAAACAGTCAGGGGAATAATTCATACACAAGAGAAATTCACAGTAGCGTATGGTTGCCTTCAGCACCGTAATAAAATAGATGGGTTGTATGCAGTGGGAAACATCTTGCTGTTGGTATGTTTGCAGGGTTATGGAGAAATTAACATCAGGAAAGTTCAAGTGCAGGCAACTTTTTCTTCTGTTTTTATAGGCAATACTTGCACGCAGTTTTCTATAATAACAATAAATAATATTCATAATAAGAACAACACGTGGGTCAGTCTAAAGCACATTTTCTAATGTGTTTTATTGAAAAAGTGATGAACTGTTAAGCTGTCTGTTCTGAAGACAGAACACAATGAGCAGATTCTAGGGCTTTGGATGTTAATGCTGCTCAAGTACTTTCAGGAAATTTTTTTTTTACCTTTTTTTTACTTTTGAAAATATATCTGAGTTGTCTTATGTTCAGTCTACTAACCCTGTTTATACTGTCCCAGCTTCTTGTCTGTCAGAATGACTTTCAAAATCCTAACATGTTAAATATTTTGTGAAGAATTCTCTGAAGCAATGGTGGATGCATGGCAGCATTTGAGCTTAGTTCTGTATTCAAGCACAAGCCTAACTCACATTTTTTATCTCAATATAAATGAAAATTAAATATGCTCAACAGCTAGCATGTGCTTTAAACAGAGATCATATACAATACAGTCTTCATTCCCCTGGGGATCATCTGATTAGGGTTTTGCAGGATTGGACATATCTTAAACCCTTCTCTCTCTTTTGACTTGATGGCTACGGAATGGTGCTGCTAATTCTTCATGCTTTCACAACTTTAGTGGAGAACCCAGACTAGACTTTTAATGAGTGTTTAAAATCACAGTTGTCTAAAATTGAATGGGTTTGTGATTGGCCAAACATTGCCTTGAGAAAGGCAATAGGAGAAACAAAGCTGGAGAAATGAGAGAAAAAGTGGCTTCATGTTAATGAAAATCTTCTGTGCATAGTAACCTCTCCAAGTTACCTATTGTTTATTTACAGTTGTCCATTTCAGCCTTATATTTCTCTATAAGACTTTTTGTTGTTATCACATGCTTTTTATTTATATCACTTTTATTATTGATTGCATGATTTTAAAAAGGAAGTAATTTACTTGGGTAAGTATTGTATATATGCCCATATTTAAATTGTTCTATTCATTCGGAGTCTTAGAATTGACATTAATTCATCAAATTGAGGAGCAGCTAAGGATTCTAGCTTTGTCTAGTTTGGAGAGAAGGAGGCTGAGGGGCGACCTCCCTGCTCTCTGCAGCTTCCTGAGGAGGGGAAGTGGAGGGGGAGGTGCTGAGCTCTTCTCCCTGGGATCCAGTGACAGGGAGCGTGGAAATGGTTCAAAGCTGTACCAGGGCAGGTTCGGATTGGCCATTGGGAAGCATTTCTTTATCGAGAGGGTGGTCAGACTCTGGAACAGGCTTCCTACAGAGTGGTTGATGCCCCATCTTTGTCAGTGTTTAAGAGGCATTTGGACAATGTTATTAATAACATGCTTTAACTTTTGGTCAGCCCCGAATTGGTCAGGCAGTTGGACTAGATGATCCCTGTAGTCCCTTCCACCTCAACTATTCTGTTCTGTTCCATTCTGTTCTATTCATCATGATAGCCACAGCAGCTACCTGATGTTACACTAGAACTCACAAACCTCCAGTTGAGATAGGTTCCTGAAAAGATCTAAGTTTTATGTTTAATACCACACATGAAAATCTAGGTCATCTTTCCTTCCAAATAAATTATAATCAAAGGATTCAAGTTATGAAAGAATATAATATCATTTAAAAAAAGACATACAAACGTTTAGAAGTGTTACAGTCATAGGTTTCCCCATCTGTTGCTGGATTCCTTCAATGTATGGTATTTAATGCTTCAAAAAGCTATTTTAATTCTCTTTGTAACAGTTGGAAGATGATCATTTATACTGTGTTCAAAAGACTAATGTTGGAAAAGTGCAGTTATTTTAGCCATATTGCAGTATTAACAGTATGCTAAAAGGAAGTCTTCTGGAAAGGGGAGAAATGAAAACGGCAGTCAAATGTTTTCAGAGTTAGTCTTGGTCAGTTGAGAGTTCCAAAAATCAGCTTTATTAGTTCCGAACATCAACTTAATGGTTGGACTTGATGATTTTAAAGGTCTTTTCCATTCTAAACAATTCTATGATTCTATGAACTAAACCCTAACTTCTAACTTCAGATCTTGGTTAAAAATAACAGTGGATGATTTATTTATTACTGAATATAGTAAATGTGTTGGATTTTTCCAAGTTTATTATCATGAGAATGGACTCTCTTTCTTTTCCATCAAAAAAGCCTGTTCTTGACTTAATTTGTAATTAATTGGCCTTTGTCAATAAATTTATTCTTGCCATCAACATCTTATAGTTTAAGATCTCAGTTTTATCCTCTGATATTTCATTAGCATTAGTTACTGTCTTTGCATTGCCCGTATCCTAGTGAAAGAAAAATACAGATAAAACCATAGAAATAAAAGTATGTAGCCCTGAAAAAAAGTGGGGTTTTAAGATCATGGCAATAAGTGCCATAAAATATATGATGGCCACTAACCGTTGCAGGAATGTGAACTATTCCTAACTGCATTCCACAGCTATTCTTTCAGCAATCAAAACCAAAATGATGTATCAGCAGCAGAGCTGTGCTGCATTGGAAGCACTACTTACATACATAGTAGGGCAAAAGCATTAGAAAGAATGGGGCCTGCAATCTAGCAGTGTGTTATTCAGTCTAAACTTTATAGATGGTATCTTTTTGTCAGGCCTGTACTGAAATCTTAAGAAGTTTTCATCAGTTTTACGTGATATTAAACATACATTATAATTACATGTTAATTGAATTAGTTTGTGGCTACATAATCACTCAGTATGTTGTTAACATTAGCACTCTGATAGGTGCCTTCCCATGATCTGCGATTTCTTGTCTTCTGGACAAATGTCATTAATCAGGCTGTACATCCCAGCCTGACCCTGCAAAAGCTTACGTGCACACTTCGTGCGTTATGAGCAATCCTATGGAAATCAGGGAATCTACATCTGTTTTTTAAGTCAAATGCACATGTGTCTTTGGGAGGTTAGGACTGTGTTTAACATTAGGGCTAAACCCCATTCTTTGGGCTTCATTTAAGAAAGTTTATTTGGAAGCTTGTGTAACAGGCACTGCGACATAATCATGCCCAAATATTCCATTAATTTGATTTTTTTGTACTTATTTGCTGCATACTGAGACAAGTAGAACAAAAATGTGGGTTTTGGTTTGTTCTTTTTTCTTGTCACTCCGTCTGTGTTATTATAGATAAATAATTTTCATGATAAGGTTAAAGCATTTGTATTGTTATGCACTTATCAAGCATTTACTCTACTTGCTTATTTTATGTAACACTTCACAACTTTGATAAGGTGTGAATATTAAGATAAGACCCAATTTCTGTCTGAAGTGTCCAGAGAACCTGCTTCAAAGAAAGAAAAAGTAATGAGACTTCAAATTTTTACTTGGTTTCAAAATGTATATCTGAATATCTGCAGTACCATAGTGGATTGTGCTAAATATTACTGCTACTAGACAGCAATAGTACAACTGTATTTTTATGACAGAAATTTTAAATAAATTAAAACTATGTACTCATATGCTGAACAGTCCCCATTCCCGTTTCACAGATCTTTTATGTGGTGAGGGTATTTAACAAAAATACCTGATTACCTGGCAATTCACATAACCTTTCAAATCACTTTTATGATGAAATTATGAAAGATTCATAATTTTCAGTGTCAGGGTATTTACAGAAGTCTACCAGAGATTATGCATATTTTTCTTTCACTGTCTAAGGGAATAACCCCCCCCCACCCCTCCTGTCCCGTAATGCTATTTTCACAGGCCGCTTGTAAAATAACCTGAGATATTTCAAGACTGCGAATAGTACAAAAGTCTTTCATTCATTAGGTGAAGCGGTATTAATTATTTCACTACCAAGAAACAAGTCGTAGGGCCCTACTGTGTCATTGATGCAATCACTTGACCCCACAGCTCTCTTGCTCTTTGCTGGGGAGAGAGAGGACAGCTGCCCAGCAGAGAGAGGATGAGGAAGAGCTGGGTTGCACTGTGCAGGGAGAGGCCGCTAGGCAAAAAGATGTGACCGTTACGGGTATGTGACGTTTAACTAACTCAGAAATTTTGTAGAATCGCAATGCACAGTTGCAGAAGCAATCTAATGAAAATGTTAAAATAAATGCGAGCGATGCATTGGTTCTAGCAAACCATTTCAGCTGTACACACTTGAAGAGTGAGCATGAGGTCTGAAGGAGCTGCTGATAATACTTTGTAAAGAGGTGTTAGATCATTGCATCTACTTTTTGAGAACCAGGCAGGATTCTGTGTCAATACAGAAAGGCAGGTAAACTAGTGTCACCAGCAGGAGAGGAGCAGAAACCCAAACAGCAATCATTGCCATGTCATTGCATAAATCTATGGTGCACCTTAAATAGTGCACCTTATGGCGCGCCTTGCATGCTTAATACTGCATCTCTGCATCAGAAATACTGGTTATCTGGCATCAAAAAGATATGATAGAAAGGAGGAAAAAAAAACGTGAGGATGGCTGGTGTTTGGAAATGGTGTCTGTGCTAAGAGAGATTAAACAGACTAGCACTCTTCAGCTTGGAAAAGAGATAGCTGCAAAGAGAGGTTGTAGCAGTTAAATTAAATTAGAAATGACATGAAAAAAGTGAATTGTGTGACTACAGTCAGCAATGCAGAAAGTTTCTAGACTCTGGAGTCAGAAAATGGGTGACTGAACAAGGCGAGCTTTATGTATTCCATTTTTCATCTGGTTGTAAATGAAATTGGACTAGATGGTGGTATTTTCCAATCTAGTACAGCCATTCCTATGTTATAAGATTTTTCTGCACAGGAAAAAAATTGCACATCTCATATTGATCATCATTTAAGTGAATAAAAACATGACAACCTCAAATCATAGCTTTAAATATTATTAAAAATAATAAAATTGTTAAGTCAAAATGAGTCTTTATAACTGTTATGTTATTGACTAAGGTAACTGTAGACTACAAGGTTATTTTTGTTGCAATGTTAAGAAAAGTAAATTTGAATATATTAATTTAATGACCACAGATTGAAATACTAAAAATCACAAGATGACTAAATCACAGCCGTAATGTCCCTCTATCTGAATCCAATTTAGTTAAACTAAATCTTCTAACAATACAATTTACTATTAAAACTTTCCTGAGGTACAATGTAAATATACTGCTATCCATATCAGAGTTCACTTACCGCAGCAAACATACATAAAAATCATTTGATACAAATCTTAGAAAATCAGACCAAGTCAGTGATCCTTACATGAATCATCAACTTTTTCAAGAACTACTGTGTGACTGTTTTT
The DNA here is from genome assembly GCA_013400195.1 of Aramus guarauna. NCBI lineage: Eukaryota > Metazoa > Chordata > Aves > Gruiformes > Aramidae > Aramus > Aramus guarauna. The sequence goes on along the minus strand of VXBL01007953.1, from coordinate 287,790 downwards.
CTCATGAACTGGACATTCAGAAATTTGCATAGACTTAACGATAGTTTGAGGAGAGGCTTCCTATCATTTTTTGGCCAAATGATGTTTAGCTTGGAGAGACAAAGCCTGCTGGAGAAATGTCTTTGTGCACCATGAGAACATTTCTGCGGCTTTAGCTGTACCTGGAAAATGTATCTGTGATTTGAGTACATAGTTTATTTTTGTTAACCAAAGCCATTGCTCTCTTGTTGTCTGGTAAAAAATAAAATAAAATAAAAAAGCAGTTACAGTTTCAAATGGAATCTGTCTTGCAATAAATTAGTGAAGCTAGATTGCTTAAGCAGTCTATAATGTTTTGAAAGATTATTTTTACAAAGCTACATTTATCTACCTGTGCGGAATTTAAAGACAGGGCTGAGTTTGAAGGCTTGTGAAAAACAGCTAATGCTGGAACTTTTTGTCAGTGAAAATAATTTTTTAAAGGTGCCATGGTGTATTTTAATTAGGCCTCAACCCTGAAACCGTAAAAGTAAATGGGCAACTTATTATGCATGTACTCGTAACAGTAAAGTAATTTGAGCTTTACTGAAGGATGCTTTTGAATAAAGTGTGTTTTCTTTTACTGTTACAGAATTTGCAAGTTTTTCCCATAAATGTAAGATTTTATTTATAAGTAAGCCCGATAAAAGTCTAATGGTTGTGAAGGAGACAGAGAAGCTTGAGAGTGCAGCTTAATTCCCCCATTATTGCCATAAATAATGGTGATGTTACACAAAATTAATTACAAATTTACACTCCGTATATCCAAGTCCCACCGTTTCAATGAAATTACAAAATTATAAAAAACAAGTTACAAATTCTCCTCCTTCCCGATAATGCAAATATAAATTACAGAAGAAAAAGTCATTTACTCATCCTACTATATAATTCANATATTTTCCCCAACCTAATAAAAAAATCCTTTTAACAAAAAAAAAAAAAAAAAAAAAAAAAAAAAGATACCATAACACAGAGAATGTTCATCAGCTGTGACTTTTACTGCTATAAGGGAAAAAATAATGTTTCTCCATGGCCAGCTACTGTGTGAGTTCAGTGATAAAATGACTATCAAACTAATTGGCAATCACACTACTATAAACCTACAAGTCTCAAATACCATGTATATGTAAAGAAATACTGTATGGGTGGCTTAAGGTTGTAATAGCAGTAATGGTTCCACAGTTAACCAAAGCAGTAAGGGAAACCTAAAGACCATATGTTATAATAATGATAGGAATAGGGAACATAAAGCATATAGAGGGGTAATACAAATTTAGATTTTATAACCACAGATAAAAATACCAAAAATTGCAAGATGATTAAATCACAACTGTAACAACCCTCTACCTTAATCCAATGTAGTTAAACTAAATCCTCTAGCCGTATAATTTTCTGTGAAAAATTACTGATGTACAAACGATGTAAATATGCTGCTATCCGTATTAGAGTTCATTTACCACAGCAAACATAGGTCAAACATTTGGTACAATTCTTACAAGATCAGACTAAGTTGGTGATCGTCACACAAATCTAAATCTGAGTGTAGTACCAATGCAGGCAGATTTAAATGAGCATGAAATCCATTGGGAATAATTTATACATATGCATTGTCTTTCCCACCAAAAATCTGTGCATCTTTCTGTATTCAGAAGTTACAAAATCCATGAATGAAGCCATAAAAATAGAGATCTTATATAGAGGTTGAAAGAAAATAATTAATATGATGGGATTTTGTGTTGTTTAATTTTTCTTTTGGGAAAAAGCGCTATGTAATTAGAACATTTCCATTGGACGTTTTTCTTCTGGTGGTATGCATAAAATTCGTGCTGATTTTCACGTTCAGGAGAGCACTGCTAGGAAGATCATGCAGCGGAGGCGATGCTGTTCAGGCCTGAGGTGCATCAGCAGAGCTCTTACAGCTTACTGCCTTGAAAGAGTAAGCGCTGGAAACTAACACCCGGCTGAAGCTGTGCTCTGGGTCTCCCCACGGAGAGCAAGGAGAGGCGTGCGGCTCTCTAGGTCCCCAGCTGTACCCCTCCCGTAGAGCTGCAAGGAAGCTGCTGCGGTTCTTGTCACTCACTAGCCTGCCTTTTTCAATTTCAGCTTTTACTGAAATGCTGGGTATGAAAATCTAGCTGCGTATCCCGGTCAGTCCGCCCTGCTCCCTCTGATACACAGGTGGGAGAAAGCACAGTTATTTAGCATCCAGTCATAAACCAGAAACAGTGACTTTTAGCCCTGAAAATTTAAAAGGGTCTGGATTTTACTCTCCTTTGTCAATGCTCACCCATTTATGAGTGAGAGAAGAATCACTGGAAACAACTAGAAAGCTGTCAATAGGTAGAAGTTAATGATCTGCGTAGACATTTTCATCCAAATGATCTGGTTTTACATACCCTGAGCAGGCTCCTTGCTACTACACATCAATGAAGGCTGTCAAATAACAGCAGCCTACAGTGCTTCAGCCCTGTGAGTCTAACCTAGTAGCTCCATGTATGAAATATTGTGCATGCTACATTCAACATGTGAGGGAATATTCAGGGTTGGATTGTTTGGGGGATTTAGAGTGAGTGGGTGAAGAAGGAATAGAGTTGATTCCTGGCCCATCCATGAAGTATGTCCTAATTATATCTTCCTTTGCTAACAAAACAAAAAAAAAAAAGTGATACCGCAGCTTAGTACAGTGTTACAAGTGGAGTAACACATAAGATGCTTGAAGTATGTTAAAGGATATATAGCAAACATATAACAGCACTTCTACTCCGCTAGATGATGCAGAGAAGACTCTTCCCCTGTGTGTGTATTCAGGCAATGGAACTGAGCATACGCTCTCAAGGCATACTTTTGTTTGCAATAGGGATGTTAAAGTTTTGTTTCAGCAGAGTCTCTTGCCTGCTTCAGGCAAAAATTGGAATCCTGGCTTGGTCCCAGCAACTTGAAAAGAATCTGATGCCTATACAAATATACATAATGGCAGTCCTAATCATTAGGAATTATGTTATTTTTCTGTTTCTCCAGAAATGTTTCATAATGAATCAAAATGAGCTAGATGGTTCGCTAGTAGTTTGAATACTAATTAAATGGAGACCTTCAGCAGTTTGTGACCACTTCTAATGCCTCTAATTTCTGTTTGTTTATATTTCTGTTTATCAGTGAGGCTTGTGTTGTAGAAAACCCCAGCATAACAGAGGAATCTTAATTTCTCGCTCTTTCCTTCCTTTTTTTTTAATTTTTTTTTTAACAAGTCAAGCTTCCAAATCTACAGTAAACTCTTCCTGCTCAGACTATTCCAACAGGGTTTTCATCTCCCTGAAGCAGGGATTCAGAATATTAAGCAGTTCGGAGTAGGATTTACAGGGATTTTACCTGCCTAGTTGCCCCATCATTTTCTCACCTCTTTTCTTCAGTTTTGCTTCAATGGACCGAAAATGAGATTCTTTGAAAACAAAAGGAATTCAGCAACAGCAAAGCAACCAACCAATTCAGGAAAGAAAAGGGGGAAAAAAAAGACAAAAACATCCTAAAGCTGGTATTGTTTGCCCATCTGGGTTTTGCTAATCATACAACAGTGAATAGAGCACTGGCTAGTATTGTGGCTTTAAATCTGTTTTTGCTAGTTGAAGTTTCCTGCTGACTTAATAGGGGCTGAGCTTCACCCTTGTAACTATTCCTATCCTTACTCTTCTCAAAGAGGATATCATTTCATGTCTCTGCATCCCCTTTTTGATAACAATAAATACTTAGGAACGCACACAAAATGCGAAGCACAACCCCGTGAGCTCCATTGTGCCGTTGCTGTTTTCACTGTTGTGACTGATGGACAGGGCAGGGTTCAGAGCTGGTTCCCTATTAGGAGAAGGCAGCTCTCCAAGTGCCGGGAAGGGACCCAGCAGTTCTGTGAACCAGCGGGCTGTGTTTTTGCACACCAAGGAAAGGGGAGCATTTCCTAAAGCTCAGTCTCTCCTTTAGTGGTGTTCCCATAGAAAATCAAAGATGCACAGGGATATACAAGCATGTATTTTATTCCTCTGTTGGCATGCTTCTGTTTTTCAATGCTGTAAGAATAGAAATGGGCAATAGTGTAATCCAGGGAAAGATGTATCATATTTTCTCTCATTATTTAAAGAATCTCTTATAGTTTCTTTTAAACCATGTGTAGATAGATAGCATTTGGAGGAAGCAAGCACAAGACCAGTTTATAATACTGTCCTGGTTTCGGCTGAGATAAAGTTAGTTTTCTTTCTAGTAGCTGGTATAGTGCTGTGCTTGGGATTTAGGATAAGGATAATGTTGATAACACACTGATGTTTTCAGCTGTTGCTAGGTAGTTGTAGTGTTTACACTAATTCAAGGACTTTTCAGCTTCTCACGCCCTGCCAGATGCACCAGAAGCTGGGGGAGCACAGCCAGGACAGCTGGCCCAGGCTGGCCAGAGGGACATTCCCTGCCACAGAACGGCATGCTCCGGCCTTCCAGTACCTGAAGGGGCCTACAGGAAAGATGGTGAGGGAGTGTTTATCAAGGAGTGTAGTGATAGGACAAGGGGTAATGGGTTTAAACTGAAGGAGGGTCGATTTAGATTAGATGTTAGAAAGAAATTCTTTACTGTTAGAGTAGTGAGGCACCGGAACAGGTTTCCCAGAGAGGTTGTGGAGGCTCCATCCCTGGAAGTGTTCAAGGCCAGGCTGGATGGAGCTTTGGGCAACCTGGTCTAGTGGAGGGTGTCCCTGCCCATGGCAGGGGGGTTGGAACTAGATGGTCTTTGAGGTCCCTTCTGACCCAAACCATTCTGTGATTCTGTGATTCTATGATATAACTGTGGAAGTGGGCAGGGAGGCTGATTCGCTGCTCAGAAACAGACTGGGCATCAGGAGGTTTTTTTCCCCTTGCACATGTGCCTTTGTGCATCACTTGTTCTGTGTCTATTATCATTATCATTATTATTGTTGTTGTTATTACTCTTATTATTACTCTCTTCCTTTGTTATCATATTAAACTGTCTTTATCTCAACCCACAAGTTTTTTTCCATTCTCCATCCCCTTGCCGGGGGGGTGTGGGGGGGTGTGGGGGGTTGAGCGAGCAGCTGTGTGGTGCTTAGGTACAGGCTGGATTTAAAGCATGACAAACACTAATCTTAATTTCCCTAATGATAGAGAGAACTATATATGTAAAATAAATATGGTACTCCTACTCCTGCTACTGATAATAACAGCAATAACTAAGTGAAGTGCATGATCATTTTAATTCATTATTCTTTTAAGGAACATCTGAAAATCTGCCTTTCCCCAGCCCTACCACATAGAAAGAACAAATGTATCCAGTACTTTTTCTTGGTCCTGGTTGGTTTCATCCACAGGCACAGTAACTCTTTCTGCTGAATTTTAGAGCATTCTGTCATGCAGGAAGTACCACAAATCAGAGAGCATGGCTGCATCTCTGTGCTTCAACATTGTGTATGAACAAAAGTGAAAGAAATGGGGGAAAATGGAAGCAAAGAGGTTTATGTTCATAGGGCAGATTCTTTTCTCCCTTTCCCAGTCTCTTCTCTTTAAAATCTCTTAAAATATTTTGTTTATGTTCTTGTATCAAAGATGTTAATAAGCACATAACGCTGTAAAGAAAAGCATGGCTTTACTTTTTTCAAAATTTCCACAACCAGTGTAACATCTCTTTCGTTATAATTGATTTTCAAGTTTGTTTAAAATGTTTCACGAGGCATAACCTATTGAAATGAGTCATCTAGTTTTCAGAGTGTTCTGGGAATAAAAGGTTCCTGTACAATTTAGGTGTAAAAACACTATTAAAATGTTAGCACTAGAATAACTCTCCCTAAACATGTTGAAAATGGAGTTTGATTTTTTGATTTGAAAGAACAGTTCAGCTCAACATCAATTACACTCAGAGCTCATTATGTTTGTGCTGTTATAATTATCGGTCCTTTTATGTCTTAGGTCTTTCTTGTAGCTCTTTGGAAGAATATTTTGATTTTGATGCACAGCTGCTTGTTTCACACAGGTTCTACCTCAAAAAGGAAGATCTGATATCAAAATGCTGTTGTCAGCTATGAAAAGCAATCACAGCCACCATTTTTTATGTTTCCTCAAAAGGCACATATGAGACATTTCAAAGTGTTCTATTGGAGTGTTTCACAACATTCATTTTGTTCTCTTTAAGCAACGCCCTGAACTGGTACTTTCAATGTGTCATGGATCCCATACACATTGTTGCTTCTTTAAAGGACAATACTCTGAAGTTCTTACACTGTGTTGTATTTTCTTCCTCAAGTAATCCTTTCCATATTGCTGTTGCCATATGAAGAGGTGGAATAATTTGAAATCAGATTCTGAGAACTGGGAATTAAAAGGAGAGACTTTCTCTAGCACTTTCCTCAGTATTCATTTCTCTGTGTGAGTCTATGGACTAAACAAATTTATTTTGTTTTAATATTTTTGTTCCCATCAGAATTTTAAACTAGGATTTCTGTAGTAGCTGATTATAAAGCTTTTCTGGTCTCTAAAAAAAATCACCTGTCCATAAAAAAACATTATGCCAAAATATGTGATTTGAAATGATAAATATTATCCTTCCTGAAACTCTACTGCCTGGGCTTGGTCGCTGGGGATGTACCAGCACAACGGTTGTTCTTTCCTGCCAGCCTGCACGTACTTCCTTGAGTTTGTTCTCTGCTCTGAGATAATGTGACAGACTCCCATTAAGGATTATAAATCTGGTTCAAGAAGCCTTCTTGATGGTACTGTGTTTAAATACATGCCAGGCCATGACGTAAATATGTGCATGAGATAAATACCTGTTCAGGGCTTTTCAGAATGGTTTCTATATTCTTTGTATTAAGAAACACATCTTCAACCATACTGCATGCAAAGAAGGTCCCAGAAGTAGAATCATAGAATCATAGAATCATCTAGGTTGGAAAAGACCTTTAAGATCATCAAGTCCAACCGCTAACCTAACCTTGCCATTCCACCACTAAACCATGTCCTTAAGTACCTCATCTATCCTTCTTTTAAATACCTCCAGGGATGGGGACTCAACCACCTCCCTGGGCAGCCCATTCCAGTGCCTGACAACCCTTTCTGTGAAGAAATTTTTCCTAATGTCTAACCTAAACCTGCCCTGGCGCAACTTTAGGCCATTCCCCCTGGTCCTATCGCTTGTTACCAGGGAGAAGAGGCCGACCCCCACCTCACTACAACCTCCTTTCAGGTAGTTGTAGAGGGCGATAAGGTCTCCCCTCAGCCTCCTCTTCTCCAGACTAAACAACCCCAGTTCCCTCAGACGCTCCTCGTAAGACTTGTGCTCCAGACCCCTCACCAGCTTTGTTGCTCTCCTCTGGACATGTTCCAGCAGTGCAACATCCTTCTTGTAGTGAGGGGCCCAAAATTGAACACAGTATTCGAGGTGGGGCCTCACCAGCGCTGAGTACAGGGGCACAATCGCTTCCCTACTCCTGCTGGCCACACTATTCCTGATACAAGCCAGGATGCCATTGGCCTTCTTGGCCACCTGGGCACACTGCTGGCTCATATTCAGCCGGCTGTCAACCAGTACCCCCAGGTCCTTCTCTGCCATGGAGCTTTCCAGCCACTCTTCCCCAAGCCTGTAGCGTTGCAAAGTAGTCTGTATTGGCTGAGAAACATCTCTGTTAGCCAACAACCCTTACTAGTAGTTTTAAATTGTTTAAAATCTTTAAAAGCTCGAAATATGCATTGAGTCAGATGGGAGAAAGATTGCAGCCTTAGATACTGAAATAAAGCAAGGATGAAGCATACACAATGTTAAACTGTTCATGGTTAAGCTTCTGATGAGGGGCTCAGTCATGATAGTATTTATTTAAAGGGTTGGATGTTCTTCATGGACGTAATGCAAAACCAAAGCATTTGTTTTGTTTGAGCAAGTTTTGTTTCCAGCACATTTCAGGAAAAGACAAGTCAAATTCTTTCCTCTGCATCTATTCTGTGAAATGACAGACATCTCTCCTGGCAAAAAAACCCTTGCAGTAATTTGTCTGACTATCAACAGTCAGGTAAATAAAGCCTGAAAAGCAGATATTTCAAAGAACAGATTTAAGCAACACTTGACAATGTGATATACATTTAACTGTGCTTCTTAGCTTCTACAGATTTCCTTCTAATAGCTAGAAAATAAATTCTGTAAAAAAAGCAATGCTTGGAAGAAAACTTTGCAAGAAGATTTCACATATTTTCTTCTATGTTCCTATAAAAGTCTTAACAGTATCGAAAATTAGTCAATGAACTATAAATTCTTGTCATAAGATGCTAAAATGGAATTCTTTAAACTGAATAGTCATGAAAGTGAGTAATGTACCCCATCAACTAAATGTAAAGGTGCTTAAAAACATTTTCTAATCAACCGCTGTGTCAGAAGTACCCACCTCTGTAGAGATGCAAGATGGGGAGAGAGAGAGAGAGAGATTTTAACTGAGTGTGTTCTGTTGAACATGTAGTCAAGAATCAAACTAATCATTACAGAAAGTAGCAGAACATGTTAGTGACACCATGTTGTTCATATATGATGTATTCAAATACAGCGTTCCAGCTCATTCATAGATGAAGTGTTGAGAAACGACCCAGCTGAAAGCAGTTTCTATCTCGTTAGGAATGCTGGACATTTTGATCATGCCCCAGGCCAAATCATACCATAGCTGGTCAGCATACACTTGTTCATGCATGAAAGGGAGATGAGACAAGAAATGTGTCACTGCATCCATCTTCTGAGTTATTTGCCCAGGAGGAATTTGCCTTTCTAAGGACACCCAGTCAACAGAGAACAAGGCTAAAGAAAAGGCAATCTGATACTCAGAGCATAATGTTAGGCAGTCAGCTATAGAAGAGGAGGTCAGTGCTGAATTAGGCATTTCAAGCTGTTCTTTGGGTACAATAACTCATGTGTACACTCTACCTATGCTCCAAGTCAGTTCCATTCAAAAGTGGTGTTTTCTTAAGATGACAAAACCCTACCTCTCAGATAATGTGACTGTCAGCTTCTGGGGACTTGACTTCATTTCTGTGTCATAGTGCAAAGGTGGTCATGGCCATGGCATGTAATTTTGTTGTGGTGATGTCCTTATGATTTTCAGGGGGTTTCACCCTCTTTCATGCAAGCCAGAATTGTTTTTATTTTAATATTCCCTGTTAATCTCCACACCTCTAGTGAGACATAATGATTCTGCTCCTCTTCATGTTGCATCTTGAAAAAAATGGTCTGTGGCTAGTACAATTTGATTTTAATTCAGTGTTTTCAAGTGTGTATTTAACGTTCTTGAGGTAAAACAAATCAATTGGGCCCTCAGGCAACTTTGAGCTAGAGACTCCTACTTTGTGAATTTAAAACAACTTTATGGGGCAGGCAGGTACACGATCAGCTCAGCCAAAACAGTGCTGCCTCTAGGCATGCACAGTACAGCATATTAGTTATCCAAGGATGTGTTCATCAGGGACACATTTGTCTCATTGTCCTTTAAATGGCTTAAGCCATGCTTTTGTGAACACGCTTCATGACTTTGTTGCTCAAATTTGACCTAAGATGTATTAAAGATATTTAAATGTCCATTTGGTTCTCATCCTGAGTACGCAGTAACATTGAGTAGAAAAAAATGCAAGAGGTCTCATGGAACCTACTTTTGGGACAAGGAAAACATCTTCATTTCCAAAGCAACAGCAGGAAGTAACAACACAATAGCACGACAATAACAGGATTTATACAGATGCTTGTGGCACTGAGGAAGTCGTTACAAATGACAGTTTTGCTGAAGCTGTATGAGCATCTTTCATGAAAAAGTAATAGAGAAAAAGGATGATGCTATAGCTGTGGAAGGCAGGAGACCCAGAAAACTGTGTGGAAACACCGTCTTAAATATCATTGGGATACTGTATCATTAGTAGATTTTCTGAGAAATTTTCTTCTCCTTGAAGTCAAATTACCAAAGAGAAAGGGATTGTGGGGAGCAGGAGGAAAAGAGGTGGCTGAGACACTCCAGAATGTTTTCCCACAGAATTTGGGGGCGGAGGGAAATTTCAGATCAGAATTTTTGCAGCAGGATTTTATCTCCCCAGGTTTGTGGAGATTTGGATCGTATATTTAGTTGTCAGATTGTTAGATGAGGGCTTCCATGTGGTAGTCCCATCAGAGCCTCCTGCCGTGTTTGGGGCCTACAGTGTATTTTGAAAGATGCATGCTCACTGTTATTACATGGAGATAAGCTGCAGTATATTTTTATCTATGAAATGTTTTGTGCATTGAATATCAAGTCTGACAGGCAGAGAAGCAATTTCTGTGGTTGCTGGTTCTTACTCCCTGCTATTACAGAGGAACAACACCATCCAGTTTTACTTGCATGACAATTTCTCTAGTGAGTAAAGAGATACAAGAGATTTCAAATGAGTTGACCTTGCTATAAATAAGCCTAGCTATACCTGAGAAAAACAGAATTACACTAGTTTTGTCAAGCTGGCCATAAAACTGAAATCCTCAGACTCAAAATACTGCAATTGCCACAGAATGCTGAAATGTCAGCTCATTTCTTTGCAAATCTAACCTCTCAGTAATTGTAAACATAATTTGATGGAAAGTCCATTGGAACAATTTGCTGATCTTTGACATTCTTATTATGTATAATGCTTTGTAAAACATTATCTGAAATAATCTAGTATGGAATTTTTTTTTTCAGAGTGGCTGCTGTGACCCTGTTTTTGAGATAAAGAAAAAAAATTATTTCAAGAAAAAATAAATTATTATGGGAAGAGAAAGCCCTTTATATCACATAGAGTTTTCCTTTGCCAACATACAGCTGCTTTCTGCAGTATATTTGTAAGGTTTTATGTGAACTTCTGTTCCCTGATTCAAGTGTGTCCATTACTAGAAGGTAGGAGAAAAGTAATTGGAGAGCCTGTGAATTTTTGTCAGTGTGGATATGAGAGTGATAGCAACAATGTAAGACAACACAAAAGAACATTTTAAAGCAATAGTAGGGTCTTAGCATCCATCTGCTGGATACTGGTTTGTTATTAATTCTGTTCATTTTAAGATGCAGAAATCCAGAAAACATCTTTATTTTTTTTTCTGTGTATTCTTTGTTTTGGTCGCTTCTGGCCCATTTCCTAGAATTGTAGAACAATATAAGTTGTAAGGAACCTCTGGAGATCATCTAGTCCAAGCCCAGCTTAGAGCAGGGCCACTGTACATCAGGTTGCTCAGGGCCTCATTCAGGTGAGTTTTACATATGTTCAAGGATCGAGAACCCACAGCATCTCTGGGTAACTTGTTCCAGTGTTTGATCATCCTTGTAGTGAAAAAGAATTTCTTAATATCTAGTTTGAATTTCTGATGTTCCAGCTTGTGTCCATTGCCTCTCATCTCTGCGCACCTCTAGTAAGAGTCTGGCTCAATCATCTCTTGTCCTTCCCATGTAGTAGTAATAATGTTTCCTCCCTTAGCTCTCTCTTCTTAAGACTGAAAAAATGTAGTTCTCTCAGCATCTCCTCATACTTTATGTGCTCCAGCTCCCAACCACCTTGGTGACCCTTACTGTCTATGAGTGCGGGCAGCCACTAACTAGCTGACCTCTGCAGTGTTTGAATTTGTTGCTCTCTTTTATTTTTGTGCATCATTCACCAGGTTCGTCATAATTAATATATGTGAAATATATTATATAATGCCTTATATTTTCAGAGCTGTGATAACTTTTGGAGCAATACTAGTTTATAGTACCAAGAAGATTTAACCGCTTATACCCTATGGCAGCAATGAAAGGCAGAAATGTCCCTTGAAATATCTAACATGTTCAGGTGCTTGAACAGTTACTAAAGTTATTAAGAGAAATCACCATACCTGTACACACAATATTTTAAACCAGTAACATTTTATGGGTCTTTTATTGTGATTGTTGTGATTTATTTTTTTTTGCTCAGTTGTCATGAAAATGGTAGGATTATCTTGTAATACTGTTCACTGAAACCTTGACAACTGGGTGCAGGTTTGCTTGCTTCACGTAATTTTAAAGTTCCAAACTGTATTGTTGCATTTGATTAACATACAGGTAAAGGAACTAACCTTTAAATGCTCCCCTGAGGTTTTAGGAAATTACTGTAAGTAAATATAAAGAAGTTTTAGTCATAAGTGTCTAAGTTTAATTGTAATGTATAACGTAGCACTTATGAGAAAGCAGACATTACTGGAATGAAAAAGAAAACTGAAGCCAGGAGACTATAGCTGTTCATTTTTTTAAACATTAATTCTCTGCTACCTTCTTGTATCAATTGACATACATCTTCATTGATTCCATTATTAAAATTCCTGTTAAATTCAAGGTTATTTTTGAACCCAAGGGTTCATGTTGACCTGTTTAACAATGTTTAACAACATCCCTAAGGCTTCTCTGTTCGTTTCCGTAATCTGGAAGTAGATCCATCCTATTTCTGGCTTATTCTCATATTTCTGTTTATTTTTGTCTGCATCAATTACCTGGTGTGAATTACTTTTAGCAATGTAGCTGTGTAAGGCTATCTTGTTCAGTCTCATTTCTCAGAAATAAAGGCATCCAGCTATTAATTTCTTCATTATGCAATCCCATAATAATAGATGCCTAGTTTCCTTTTATCCAATGAACAAAAAATACATCCAACAAAAGTTCAGTAAAAATTAAACCCACAAAAGTCCATTTCAAATGTTTTAAAATAATATTATATAGAATATTGTTTGTCAGGACAAGTGAAATACCTGCCTTACCCCTACTACCACAGTATCTCAGAATGAACAATCATTCATTGTTCTATGAGTCACTCTATGAGTCAAGATCATTCATTGTTCATGAGTCTCAATTTATTTTAGGGGAGCTGAGGCACGGACAAAGAAAACACTTTGCCAAAGCCACAGCCAGGAATTTGTTGCATGGCAAGGATTTAAACTTGATTTTCCATGCTTATCCCTGCAAAAACTAACCTTCCTCTCAAGGGGTGTCACGAGCGTGGTGTCCTGAAGGGACACCTCACCGACCTCCAGGCCTTATGCGTTGCTGTGAGCAGACTAAGTCATCGTTAGGCAGAGCGAGTGTACATTTTTATGATTTTTCTGGACTGCAAGGTGTAAAAAAATCCCTTTCTACCTTAAGTACTGAAATAGATTTTGCAGGAACAGGCCACATGCTGTCTCCTTGGCCCAGGTGACAAGAGGAGAGCTTTGATGAGAGGCTGCTACCAGCAAGGGGGACTCTCTGATTATGCGCTGCCCAGCGCCGCAGGCTCACCGCTGCTTCTGGCGTCGGACCCAGACATGCTGGTGTCAGAGAGAAGCTGTCGCAGTGGTCTCTGAATTCATGAGTCTCACCACCGCAGGAGGAGGAGCAGCTTGCCTAAGCTTTCCAGAGGGCAAGGAAGGCTAAAAACGCTGCTTCTCACGGCTAAAGGAATCCTAGCTCCTTCTTTAGTTTGTCTGTGTCTCCTTTAGTAGACAGCGTCTTGTAAACTGAAGCTGGGATTTAACACTCCAGCTCCAACTCAACAATAGTACTTAATCTAATCCTATTTGTTGCATACTTACTTGTTTTACTGAATTAGGGGCTGTGATACCAGAAAGCTTGAAATATCCACATTTGGCTTCATATGCTCAACCTTTCAAAAAAAATCTCGTTTTTTCAGCTGAATGTAGTATCTCCTAGCTTCATGTTGGGAATGATATTGATATAGAAGGTAGTGAGGTAGTCATAACTAAAATTTTGCTGACTAACAAAAGCTTCTGCATCAAACACTGTCAGAAAGATGAGAATGACGTTTTTGGAGTTCATCTTTATTTTTAATCAGTTTAAGCACACAGAATACTTCAGAGAAAAACATCATGTCCCTTACATGGCTATAATGTAAAGGGAACAGATTTATTAGGGAGGAAGAAGGAAAGAGATATAATTGCTCAGCAGTGGCTTTTGGAAAAGTCACGTTAATTCCAGCTTTGTTTGGAATATCCTTTTTTTGCTTTTACATTTTGTGTTCATGCTTTCCTAAAGAGAGGACTAAGTTTTTAGAGGCCTTTTAAGAGGAAATGTCATTTAATGACCCACTTCAGTTAAGTACGTGTGGATGGCAAGTGATGTAGGCTAATGAGACAATTTAGGGTGAAGGGATTATATGGCAAATCTTATGCACTTAGAATAAGAACTGAATAGAGAAAGGAAAGGAAAGTTACTTGTTGGAGTGATCAAATAGGAGATGAGCAGAATATTTCTAGAGCAAAAAATGCCATGAGATGTTTCCTAGGCTCATTAATGTTTCCAAGAACATTTTCCAGACCAATGGCTGGAAGGAAACCAATTTTAACCACTGCAGTACAAAGATGATGTCCTTTTAAGAGCTGTAGAGGAACAAGGACTTCCTGCTGGGCTTTACAACAAGAATTTAAAGGACCAAAGCTCTCCTTGCTGGGCAGCACCTTGATTTGCAGAGTGTCCTGGTACACTTTCTGGGCAGAATGAATGTTCAACAGGAAGTACAAATGTGATATGCTAGACCAGAAATATCCATAGTTTGGCTAGGGGAGGAGATTTGTCTTTTTTAAAAAACTAAGCACTGATATTTTCAATTTTGAATTAGTTTTGTTGTTGTTCTGTGAGTTGTAAACCTCAAGGAGCTGTAAATTGTAAGAACAGCCCTTCTAACCACAATTAGTTGCTTTGTGAATATCCCGCCCCCGCCCCCATATTTCCCCAGCCCTTCTTTTTTACCATATTTTTTAAAAGACCTTCAGTAATGTAGTACATTTTGACTCTTCACATATGCATCCACCATTGCAAATTGCAAGGAGAGGTGTAAAGTAAATGGAGAAATGGCAGCATAATTTTCTATTTTTCCCTTGAAATTTCTATTGTTTCTTTTTTGGCTAGCTGATTGGGATTTTTCTGTAATGAAAGGCCCTGAATATCTGAATTTCAGTTTGGAGAGGCCTGCATTTTTTTTTCAGCAGATAGAGTATAATTTGAAACTATTGACATATTTTGCAGGGCTTTTCTGATTTTTAAAGTTCTCCTCAAGAACCATTCCAGCAGACCACTTACACTTATTTCCCCAGTGTTAGACTTTTTACAGCTTTCCAGCATCAGGAACAGGCTCAGGCTACTATTAAATTGGGTTTGCCATCTTCAAATAGTGTGAGCACAATCGGCATTTAGTAAAATAAACGTGGCCCCATTATTTCTTAATGCCTTGCTTAACAACTTTAAGATTAGACCTCGTCTCCAATACTCCCAGTAGGCAGCACTTAAACAGTGAGTAATATTTCTGTCTGCCGTAGTCAAGTAATCCCAAATGTAAGTAATTTACAGGATGGCATTAGGGACTGTTACAAGAGACATATTGTAATATGTCACTGAAAATCAGCCTGCCTCTGCACGTTTGATCAACAGCCAGATGGAGGCTTTTATCACATTTATTTAATCTGAAATATACATAGTAATTACAGTGGACCTCTGATTTTTTCAGTCCTCAGTGCTGTCTCAAGAGAAGGTAGGAAATGAATCTGTCAGTTGCAAACTGCTGTGGATGTGACCCCCTTGGTAGTATCCGGATGTGTTGCAGCTAGCGGTGCTGACTAGAGATCATGAGTGCTGCTGCAAATGAATGCATGCCGCCAAGTTAAAAAAAAGAAACAGACCCATAAACCAAAAACTCTGTAGCTTTATTTTTTTTAGGAATACAAAAAGCCTTTAGGAAAGCAAAGATCAACTTTATTCTTAGCAAATCCATTACCAATCAATGGCATTAAGAGCAAACAGTCTCTTACTAATAGCTGGGTGGTATTTAAGGCATCTGAAAACAACAAAGTCTTAATGTTCCCAGAGGAGAATTTGGTTAAGATACTGAATTCCATCAAGCATGTCCTTATTAAATGGGGAAAATATTGTTGTTTCCATTAGTACAGAGTTGGCATAAAGAATGGACAGCATTCAATTAAACCACAGGCAAAAAATTCAAACAAATTGAAGGTAGTTTTATTTCTTGGACAGAAACTTCACTAATGGATATTGCCATTGTCCCAAAAAATTTACATAAGATTTTATGCCCTTATTAAAATAGCTATAAAAGCTGCCTCACATATTAACAGGGGTGCTCACCTTCCTATTAATAATTTACTCTTCTTTTCTGTTACTCCGTGCATTACAACAGACTGTCTCTGCTAATGTCTCTCACATCTCTGTTTCTGAGATGAGCTGGGTCAGTCAACAGCCTCTCTTGGATCAGTTGCCCTAACCGCAAGTATGCCTGGCTAATCTTCTAGAGATATATTGACAGATAAAATATGCTATTAACTGCCAAAGAGGAAATTCTGTTACAATTACTCATACTGAGTAGTCCCACGACAGATTGAATTGCTATTCAGCATGAATAAGGTGTCAGATTCTGGCTGTAAGTGGCTGGTTTACTGGGGTGTTTTGATGTCGTTATAGGCTTATAATTATTCTAATCTGATTTGGTAAGAAAAAATTAGTATGACAAGCATAAAGAATTCATTTGAACAATAGGTTTTCTTCCACCACAGAGTAAGTTTTAATTAGAGCTGTTCTTCAATTAAATTAAAGCTGCCCTTCTTGGTTTTAAAACTCTCATGAACATATTCAGTACAATGTACCTTGTGCAACTGTGAATCTGTTCATGCATCTCTGATCCTTATACAACCATACACGTTCTTGGCTAACTTTATGTCTGTGGCTCTTCTTTACTGCTGAGAAAGCCTTCTCCTCCCTACCTTCTGCCACCAGGAACAGCTTTGTCTCTATCTCTACACTTCACTGAACATCTCCATTTGTTTCATACCATTTCTCAGCTGAAAGCATGTCTTTCTTGCACTGCTAACTTGAGGTAGTATTTATTATTTGACCTCTGCAGTGGTACTGATTAGCTCTTGAGAAGCAATCTGTGAGGGAGTTTGTAAAACAGATAGCGTAAAAACAAAGTGACAGGAAAGTCACAGTGCAGCATTTATACTGCTTTCTAGTAGACTTAAGCTATTGGGACTTCCTTAAGGTTAGCAGAATAACTTTCTCAAATGTTTTGAGCGATTCCTCTCTTAGCAATCTCACCATAGTTCATGATGTCTATCTGTGGTGATAACGTGTTGCTTTCTCGTGAAAGATAAGACTGCCAGAGACCATCTGAGCGCCTGGCCTCGACTCCTGTGGTGGCAGGCAGCAATAGATGCCTATGCTGCGAAAACTCTGCTAGGCACATGCTCCACGCTCCCTTCCCACACAATCGTGTTCGTATTCTCTCTAGCAAACCAAAGCCTGTAGGAAGTGACCAAGAACCACAACTATAAGGTGCTACAAGGAAGGGAGCAGAAGAGTACATTGGCATCTCCTCTCTCCCTGTTAATTGAGAATGGTTCATTATTTGTATAGATCATTAACTCCTGATGACAGGAAAAGGAGTTGTGCATACACCCACACCCCTACTCCAGCTGATGCCTGTCCTTTTTTTGCTGAAGAGAACCAAGAAGAGCAGGGATCCTGGTGTATTTATTGATGGAAAGTCATCAGAAGAAAGATGACACTTATGAAACGTGGGGTTTTTCTCACAAAGTAGGAAGTCATGCATCTTGATTTTCTACGTAGGGATGGGTTCTTTTTTTTTTTTTTAAGTATCTGATAGGCTGAAATTTTGAAACTTCAATCTGCTTTCTTTTGTTTTCTGCAATGAAGGCACTGAGCATTCTGGAACTTCACAAGAAGATGAAAATTAAAATGCTGAAAGCAGAGTTAAGGCATCGCCTGACTGTTGCTGCAGCCCACAGTTGACTCATTTGGGGAGAGAAACTTAACAGGGAAATTCTACAGTCATCTGTGCCACTTGTCTGTTTCCCTACAGCCCCCTGTTTCAGTAGCCAGAAGTTATAGCTGGACAGGCTGCAAGTATTTCTTCAAACCCTGAATTGATTTAATTATCCTCTACAGAAAATAGGATGAATACAAAAATTTGCAGATTTTAGTTCTTTTTCCCTAAGACAAAGTCTGAAGCAATTAATGAGTTTATTGATGAACAAAAATATAATGTTGTCAATAAGAAAAGTTTTTTGTGTGCTCTAATTAGAGGAACTGTTCCCTTCAGAAAACTGGAGCTTTTAAAGCGGGGGGGAGGGGGAGGAGGGAAAACAAAAAAGGAAAACAAAAAAAAAAAAGGAAGAAAAAAAAAGGAAAAAACCTTTAAAAGAAACTGTGTCAATGACACAAGGCACAAAATCTGGAACAAGGCTCTAAGGACCCTGAAAAATATTGTTAAACTTTTCGTCTTAACATTGTAGGTATACAGCTCTTTTATTAGCATTGGAGAAAATACATTTACAAAATCACTAAGTATGGATAATGCTTTTATTTACCTTTGAGAAGGGCCACCTACTTACAAATGCACATCAGAAGACATTTAGATTTTTCTCTCCACTGAAAGAAGTCTTAGATTGATGAGAACAACACGAACTCTTCAAAAGGAGCTGTAGGCTCAAGTGCTGAAACGTTAGTGTGGGACTTTTATCCTTCTGGAGTGTGGGCTCTTCTTCATAGGAATATATATATAATTCAGTACTGTGAAAAAAAAAAAACACTTAGAGGCAAAATGGGCCAAATGTGCTGCTGCAGTAACACAGGAAGAAAAGGCTATAAATTCCTTTGAAGGTTTACAAGTAAACTTTTTTTTCCTACTGTCTTCTCTATGGTTGATGATGTTCTACTAGTAAAATAGCGGTTTATATATGCTGTATATTAGTACACTGCTTTGTTCTTCTTTGCTTGAGGCACTGAAGGAAAAAGAAGCTTGTCACATATTTTAAGTTCAGAATTGGTTAATAACAAAACACATTTTCAACGAATTTCACAACCAGCCCCTTTGGGCAGCTACTCTTTGCAATTTAAATGAAGGTGCAGAAACTTTCTTTTCCCCCTTAACAATACTTTCACAAGTTTCACGTACATGTATTTTAGTGGTTAGCAGTATATTACAAAATGAGATTAAAAGTACCTGTTTGAGCACTCCAGGCCAGGCAAGGGAAATTGAACTCTGGGGTGCCCAAATTAAGATGCTAAAATGGGTAAATTCTACTTAACAGCATTTATCACAGACAGCACTACTGCTGCTTTTCCTAAAGCTAATACTTTGTCAGCTATCACTTCAGTCCTACCTCCTATCCATATTGTGAATAAATTCCTATTCTAGTCTTTCTTCCTACTGAGGTTAGACAAATCATTGAGGTTTTTTGTTGTTTGGTGGGGGGTTTTTTTGTTTGTTTGTTTTTTAGTTTTAATTTTTTTCAAAGCTTACATTTGTGGGACAGTTAAAAATTATAGGGACCCTATGGTTACATTTGGCAAATGATATTAGCCTAAATAAATTTTAAAAACCAAGTTTGTTCCATAAGCTGCAGAAAGGAATCTTCTCTGGTTTCCAATGAGATTGTGCCTCACGTTGACTGTCTTTTAAACTGAATTATACAAATACTGCAGTGTGAACTGACCTGTTATGAGACAAGAAGGAAGAGAAGCAGGAAGAGTGGGTATGGGGGGGAAGAGTAAAAAGGTGAGGTGGGAAGGGCTCAGATGTTGTAAATGCCACCTAACCATGTGAAAAGCTTCTAACAGGATCTATGTCGTATTGGACACTAAAGTACTCGCAACAGAGAGACACCTCTAATGAAAAAATTGATTCTTGGGCACAAAATTTGACCGAAGCTTTTGTCTCTGTTAGGGTTTTTTTAAAGGCATCCTTCCTATAGGTTCTCTGATATCTAAGATCTGAGCTCCTTCAGCAACCTGTCCTCTCAGGTTAGTTATAGGAAAACAATAATCTTGAGATCTTTACTGTCTCTTAGAACTCATTGTAATGGATCTGTGGTTCTTAAGTAATTTGAACAGTCAAAGAGCATGATCACACAAGCTATCTATCTCTTCTTAGGAAATTAAGCTGAAATGCAAAGAAATTTCAATGGGTAATATTGATAATTTACCTTATATTCACTGGTGGACTTGACAAAACTCAAAATTAGTTGCTTCCTATAGTTTTGGCAGTTTGCTCTCTGCTGGCTAAGGCACTTAAAAGTAGTGCAGGTTTAGATGTCTCATGATTTGTTGTTCTTTGCTAGTTTTTCTCCAGAAACGTTCACTGGCGCATTTCATCCTGCCCTCATCTGCAACAATTCAACAGCCCTTCAAATATGACAGAGTAATTTGTTTAATTTTTGTGTGTTTTGGGTTTCCTCACCCTAAAATGCACATTGCTTTACTGATTTGATTTTTGAGCCAGGCCCTTTTTTGCTTTTGCAGAAATATGAAGAATTGGCAAGTTGTACTGGGGGTGATAACAAGTCCCTGAATATGGGGAAAGAAGCAGGAGTCATCTAAAGAGATTTGTCTGCCACATAAATTGTAACATGGAGCCATGCCCCAGGATACCTTGCTGGAGTGGTTCTACTTTGCATCAGCAGTTGATTATTTGTGAAATCAGTACAAGTGACTGTAGGCTGGTGGTTTCAGTACTTCTCTGAGAAATGGGACATTCCTGTTCTTTTCCCAGCCTTAAGGAACAGTAATTTATGAATAATACAGCTGCTTAATACATCTTAATTTTGTGAATGCTATTTAAGCTCGACAGCAAATGAGGACCTTTATTTCTAATTTTTCTTTTAGTAGAAATGGTCAAAACAAATTATTTTTTGAATTCCTTAAACCTGGGTATATCTCATGCTCAGAGTGATTTTTTAAAACTTCAGCACCAGAGCCAAAAATACACATTAATAAAGTTCTGCAATAAAGGCACCTACTTGAGCATGTATTCTCCAAAATACGCCATTTCAGCATTCACAAATGTGCTTGTTCTCCTTTTGCTCAGGAAAGGGTTATCTGACCCTTTCCTGCAGCCTACTCAGTCAAGTCAACTATGCATAAATAAGAAGGAAACTTATGCAGGAAGAAAATGAAACTAGATGAATAATTAGTATACATCTTATGCAAAAGCATGAAAAACTGTTCCAAAATTTCTCTGCTTAACTAATGTGAATTTATATAAAAATATTCTACACTGAAACTTTGTCAGCAGGTCACAAAAAGCACAGATCTACTTGTTTAATAGGAAGAAAATTTATCTGATATGTTTCATTTCTTAATGAATTATACTTTTTTTTTCCTCTTAGTCATTTTAAGTGGCTTATTTCAGTGGGTTTGTGAAGAAACAGTTCAAATCCCAGAAGCTGAAAATGGATGCAACTTCACAGCATCAGCAATCAGTATTTTGAAGAGGCTTCCTAAATTTAGGACAAAAACAAACAAAAGAGAATTATGAGGTTTTGTGTCATTATCTTGCTATAAGATTTCCTTAGTCTCATCAAAGGATTAAATAAACAGAAAAAAAGAGTTGCTCTTTGAAGAAGATCTAGTGTGATTACAAAATTTCAATTTCACTGTTTCAGGCCATGACTACTGTAGCTGCCTGTGTTCATGCAGTGAAAACAGTCTATGTTTAAAACAAGAATAATCTAATATTTTTTAATGGAAACAGCTGGATGTAAAGTATTTATTGCATGGTTGCATGCTTAAGATTTCATTTGCTGGAGTTATGTGTGTGGCAGGGTAGGATTTACCTGGTAAAACCCATGAAGCTTATAATGGGAATCTAAAAATAATCTGAATAGTGCTCTATTTTTTGGAAAGCAAACTGTTGAGTGGTCAGTGCACAAATGCAAACTCAGCACTTTCAGGAACTTTAATGTCAGTTGCTAATACAAATGCCCAGAGTGCTTGGATAATACATGTTCACTGTATAAATATCTAAAATACAAAATGACATAGTTTCCAAACCCCTGTATTTCTATCTTTCAGATACTGTTCAGGCATATTTTGACATAGTAATTATTTATATGATGATAGGTAGCCCCAGATCTATAATTTACTCATGGGGCTTAGGTCATTTTGTGAAAGGCAAAAGTGTAGCGCATTACTCTGTATGCATAATGTAGAGCATATTTATATTTAATGCTAACATTATTTTTCTATGAGGAGAATATTTCTATGAGGTTTACTTCCTGTTCAGAATATTATTTATGTTGTACAGATTTTCATTTTGATATGAAAGAATGCTTGTTTCCCAAGAAAATGTTAGCCACTTTTGAGGATCTTTCTTTATTTCCTTCCCTTCCATCTCTTCCTTCTTGTCCTTCCTTTCCTTTTTTTCTTTTTAACAAATAAGTTGTTCAGTGCTTACATAATGGTAATAGGTCATGTACAAGTTTTTTCAGGGACTGAAAAATGACTATTGCTGTCTAGCAATACTTATCCATATAATCTGGCTTTGATACCAAGGTTAAGAGATTATAGCAGAAATACAATACTACCTTTGCATTCCAATGAATACCTAAATTAATTTTAAAGTTAAAACTTTCAACATATAGCAGCAGCAGAATCTCATTAATCCACCCTAATAGGTGGGAACCTCGTATTTATGCTGGCATTAGGTCACTTCATGTAGTCACATCAGGTATGTCAGAGGAGGAGTGAGTAGCTATATATAGGAAGTCACCTGAGGATGAAAACACAGAGGCATATTCATCTCAGTGTATTGTGAGGATTTTTGTCTATAACGTTTATTAAAGCTCAGAGAGGAGATGTGTTGTAAATCTGGGTATTGAGCTAAAGCTGTACACTGCAATCAGCTTTTCAAAAAATGCCTCTAGATAAAGTGCTGTGCTAACCCTTCTCTGGATTATACTCTGCATCAGGAAGCATATTATCCCTTAAAATATCTCCTTTCATTCTTTAATTTTACTGCTGGTATACTAGCAGGAGTTAGCTTTTCGTTGGAAAACACGTTCATGTGCTCCTGGCCAAGTGTTGGGGAAGAGCGTCTCCTGCAGGTCGCAGGCAGCACTTGGGGACATTGCTGCTCCTCCGCGCCCAAATGGGTGCTACCCTTCTGCTGCAGGGAGGAGGTTTACGGCAACATTGCTACAGGCACCACGGAAGGAGGAGTTTGCTAGACGGCTCAAGCAGGCTGACAATCCTGCAGCAAGCTGTCACCTTCCATTTTCTCAAGCGAGCAGTCACCTCCTCCCTACTCCCTTCGGAAAACAGAGCCTCTGCAAGGCCTGGGAAAGGATGGCTGCGTGCTCCAAGCTCTTGCTTTGGGGAGGCAAGACTTCAGCTGCCTTGCTTTTCCCTGCAAGGCTGCTGGCGCACAGAACTCGGGGTCATTTTTAATCATCAAAATAGAGCCGATGCCCCCTTGGACTGATTCTGTGTACTCAGCATAGTGCCGCCCGCAGTAGCACCATGCCAGGAGGTTCGTGGAGATGGAGGAGGGGGCAGGCACAGCTGACTTTATAAGGTATTTCCAGCTTTTTTGAGGCCAATACCTACTATTTGTCATCATGTCCACAGAAGTGCTGTGGCCAGCTTCCCCAAAGTCCTCACAGCAGCCAGAAGAGAAAGATGTGGGAGCTCAGAAAGCCAGCAAAAAGTGACCGT
The DNA here is from genome assembly GCA_013400195.1 of Aramus guarauna. Taxonomy (NCBI): domain Eukaryota; kingdom Metazoa; phylum Chordata; class Aves; order Gruiformes; family Aramidae; genus Aramus; species Aramus guarauna. The sequence goes on along the minus strand of VXBL01007953.1, from coordinate 264,253 downwards.
GCCATGCCTGATGGGTTCAGTGACTGCGAAGAGCAGAACTGTATCTGTAACAGTGGCCATAGCGCTCTGTGCTCCAGCAAACCTGAAAGTGTAGTTTCAGTATGCCTGACAGTTTAGAAAAGGAGGGGAAAACATGATTCTTTTATTTCATCTATATAACATTAAATTTATGTACACTTCTGTGTATGTAGATATACCTGTAGATCTTACTATTATACAATGATCCTGGTCAGCAAGAATGTAATTATAGTATCATGGAATTACACCTCCTTGGCATTATCAGAGGCCCTTCTATCATTTTTACAGACTCGCCCTCTTTTCTATGTAAATATTTTTTTCCTGCCTTTCCCTTTTGCAAAGCAAAGAAGTTGTTTGCAAACTATCTGTAGGATATGAACAGCTCCTACAAGGGAAATGGCCTTGAAGCAGTGAGAGTAGACTGATTGCAACATACAGTAGCTGCTAATAGCATCTTCAGAGAATTGCTATTAGTTCGTAGCAGAGGCATTTTCATTAAAATAGAAATCTTACCATGATCCTTAGATTGAATTTTTGCCCTCTTTTGCATATTTCAGGGTGAGTCAACAGTCACAGGTTGCTGGTTCATTGTTCCTTCAACCCTAAGTAGTGCCATTTCCCATGATTGCCTCTTTGCAACTTTTGTGAAGCACCAGGCATCAGAACAGGCAAATGACCACCACAGAAAGCTTGAATCTGGCAGTATTCCTAGCGCTCTGCACAGACTTAGTAAAATGAACCTGCTAATACATTGTTATTTCTAGTACAGCTTGCTTATATTGGGCATTAGTTGAGTATTCATAGTTAATTCACAAACTGACGCTTGAGACTGAATGATGATCTTTCAGGTTGCCTGATACCTTTATCTGACCAAATTCATGCAGACTCAGCCATGTGCAGAGGAACTTGGCACGGCTGCACTTTATCTGCCTTTTTATTTCTGGTGCAATCGGATAGGAATGAGAGGAAGTGAATATATAAGGGATCCCCACTGAGAATCAGTTCTATAAATTATGTATTATGCAGACACTATTCTGCTGATGCTATCTGATCCCCAATTCTCAGTTCCTTGTTTTTCCTTCTATAAATAGCTATGGCCAGGTTTTCAGTTGTAAAATGGCGAGGACAAAACCAGAAACCTTTCTCATTTAATAACCTCTGCCAAAGAAGAATAAGGTAATATTTTTCATAACTGTGATGTCCTCAGGGCTTTAACAATCTGGGAATACAAGCAGCACTATGTTGTTGATAAGATACTGGTAGTAAAAGTGGGAATAACCATGCTGAATATTAAAGAGGGAAATGCCCTGTTTTCAGGATGATCAGTATAAAACTTGGTATTGTGAATTTTCCTGACAGTTTTTGTCTGTGTAGGACCACTTTTGCTTTTTGCTTCTCCCTCTAGATCCAAACGCTTTGGCTGGACAGACCGGACCTGACCACGCTCTTATAGGAGGAATAGTGGCTGTAGTTGTCTTTGTAACGCTATGTTCTATAATTCTCCTTGGTCGATACCTGGCAAGACATAAAGGTAAGACAGATTAGTGGAAATTCAGTCACTTTTGGAAGCAAGGCACAATTTCACCTGGCAGTGCTGTTCCCTTTTGCCTTCCCCCATCTGCTAAACGTTTTGGACAAGAAAGCTCAGTTCACAGACCAGTCGTCAGTGAAGCCCCTGAACGTTACCCAGTTTTCTAGTGCACTGGCAAAGAGCGTCTAGTTTCATGCCCAAGGTCATATCATAAGTCAATGATGTAAAGAGACTGAGAGATAAGATTGGCCTTTGGTTTTAGCCCTTAGCTCTAGGCACTTGATCACATGATCTCGTAGTTTTCACTAGTATATCAACTCAACAGAGTGAACAAGATTTTTCATTTTAATAGGTTGCACTAATACTTTAAGCATGTATTTGCAAGATAATATTAGGAGCCAGTGGTGAGTTTTCAGATCAGTGACTCTTTTAGCAATGATCCCACTGGAATAAGGGTTTCATTCCTGGGCCAAGCTTTACTTCATTCAGAGATTTCACCTTAAGTATTCTGGTCCCTTCATTTCCAATTTCCCCCTGTCATTAGAGATAACAGGGATGGAGTGACACTGACTTCTGACTATGCTTCTCTACAATCCTGTTTTGACCCTTTTAATTCAAAATCATTTCTTGAGATTTAACCTCTGAATGGCTTGTAGACCAATTGTTAAAACTCGGTTGATTCCCTACCCCTACCGAAAAAACAAAGTGAAGAGAGGATTAGTGTTGGTATTAACTCATTAAATCTTATTTTAGATAGGATAATAATATGGCTAGCAGACATAAGATGATAAAAACATCTTTTTAATTTGATTGGATTGTGCAGAGGAAAACCAAGATTGGTTTTAATGAGCCAGTGCAAGTGTGTCTCTTTTTTTTTACATTCCTGAATGAGCACATATCCATCTTATGCCAACATATATAATGCTTTTCACAAAGGGAAAGTTGACTATTATACACAATTCTCTTTACTCATATCCTGAGCATAAAAATGTCTGTGATAGTATAATGTGAGTGGGTTCAGTTAATAAAACTATCTCAATTTTATAATTCTTGGAAATTACTATGATACAATTCTGTAAAATTAAAGTGTAGATATGATCATGAAAAAACAGAAATACAAAAATAATGGCCATTTTTTTAAAAATGAGCATTTATGAATATGTAAGTCTTCAAAGTTGGTTTGGTTTTTTCGGGGGGTAGCTGTTCCATGAAATAACCAAGATTTTACCACTTACTCTATAATTGCAAAACATATTGCACATTAGTGCAGTTAGATAAAGTAGATTTTTATTAAAAGATTTCCTTAATTTATTGTGGATATTCTTGAATTTGTGTATGTGCATTATTAGTGTTAATACTATAAATATTTCTTAGACAAATTAGAAAGGTGAGCATACCTATATGATGTTTACTAAAATTGTGTAAAAATATTTGTCCATTCATGAAGCTATTGGAGCATTGTTAGAAATGTACTTCCTATAATGCAATGTAAAGCTAAAAACCCCCTAATCTTTCTTTTTTGTTGTTTTTTGTTTTCCGTTTTGCTGATTCCTGTAGGAACATATTTAACAAATGAAGCAAAAGGAGCTGAAGATGCGCCTGATGCCGACACAGCCATTATCAATGCAGAAGGCAGCCAAGTCAATGCAGAGGAGAAAAAAGAGTATTTCATTTAGATGCAGAGCTAGAATCTTGGAGTTTTACTTATCAGGCTGACTGCTGGAGAAAACTGGCTATCATTTCTCAGAATTCATTTCTGCCATCTTCTGCTATCTTTATTAACTCGCATACCTGCTATAAGTAGCCAGTTTATGCCAACAATCAGCTGTTGACATCATCATTCTATAATTACTGTATCATGCGTAAAGCTGGACATTTCTTATTGCCTAAAATTCATATCCACTGCTCTCTTAACATACAGTGCTTGAATATACAGCCTTAACAATGTTAATCATCATCTTAATCCAAGTTTTCTACATTTTTAAATGTTACGCAGCTTTCTTCTTTTTCAGTTTTCTTTTGTCATGTCCCTACTAGTATGTCATAGAACAATATTCATAACAAATGCTATTAGGTAAGGACCTAATTTACTTACTTAAAATGTTAAGTCTAAGATTAGAGGTTTACAAAGAATGTTTTATACATGTCTATCTATAATTCAAAAAGCAACTTGTTTTTGGAACATATGCCCTAGGAAACACAAACTGAAATCTTTTTAGTGTAGTTTCTTGTAAGCTTGAATTTGGTGGGGAAAAAAACTATGATTCCGCCAAATTTTTTGTTTTGTTTTGCTTTGTTTCGCTATGTTTTAAATGGTACCTTGGCAACAGTGCCATGTTTCAGTGGTAAAAACATGCTGAATAGCTAGCTATACAAATTCTGCAAAGTTAGATAATAGTGCTTCATTTGAAACAAATTTGTCCTGCCCTTTTACTGCTTTTTGGGATCACAAAGATTAGAGATCTTTCGGAGTAATTTCTGGTTTTATAATTTATTTGCTTCACATGAACTCACCTGCCTACTGAAATTTGAAGTGTTCATGGGGCACAGCTGCAAGGCATTTTAGTATCTGTATATAGTGCATATAATAAATTCAATTAAACATTATTTGATACATATTTAACTTTTTTGGCAGTAGCTAAGTCAGTCACAAGTAAGCATTTTCTAATGTCCATTATATCCCTTTAGATATGACTCAAATCAATATTCTGAGTAGATAACATGTATTAGTATTTTTTGTCTGTATGTCCTAGCACTGTTCAGCAGCAAACTTTTCTAGTTCTTGTTGATTTTTTCTTTGTTATACAATGGAAGCACAATGTTATATGGAAAGGTAGTTTTAAGCTAACAACCAGTGCACAGCCTCAGGTTTTAAATTACAACCACATTTGATTACTATCCTTAAGAAATACTATTGAGTTGCTAAAATTCTCAGTTTTTAATTTGGCAGTTCCAGAGCTGCTTCTCTATGTTGGTTTGCCAAAAAAAATAGAAAAAAAAAGAAAAAAAAAAAGAAAAAATAGAAGTGTTAAAACAAAAGATATATGTTTTGTGTATACAGTAAATGGACTAATTCTTTATATTAAATTCCTGTCTATGCATTTTGTGAGGTACAAACTTATGTCACCGTGAATGATAGAGAATTCCTGCCATGCTTTCAGCTCCACAGTGAAAGTCTCTGTTTGGATTATTTCTGAAATTTTTTGTGTAATTGACAGCTGAAAAATCACATGCTCTTAAATATGACAACAAAACACTGTAAGCCCATCGGCTTATTTCCTCTTCCAATGAAATAAAAAGGTTGCCATAACAGCTCTGGGAAATGATTCTACACTGGAGAACGCAAGTTAGTCTAGCTGGAGCTTGTCTTGCTCCTAAGTTTTGCACCTTTGACGAAAGAGTATTTCTTTCTGGTTGCTGTACTTACGAAGCCTAAAAGCATGATGGTCTGCTGTAAAGGACTTTCTCCTGGGATTTTATTTTTGTGTGGGGAAGGGAGAGTTTGGAATACGACATCATGTAGTATGGTAAAACGGAAGATAAAGGTGCTGTGTCAGATTATTTATCAGAAGAGTATAAACCTTTTAAGGACAATATTAGAGTATTTTAATTGTTTTTGTTGAAACATTTATCTTGTTAATTTCTAAGAAAAAAGGGTGACGTCAATCAAAGCAGCACTTTTTTCAAAATATACAGACATAAATAATATGATGTGGTTGAGTGTTAACATAATAAATCATATACAGTATGACATTTTAAAGAAATAAGTCTGCATTGATGTGATTGCATGCTTGTTTTTACAGTTCACTCCATATCCATCTGTGGAAAAATGCAATAATATGTTAATATAATATGGTAGTTTGAGAGAACCAGGTAGGTGCTACTAGACACATTGAAAACTAGTATAGGTTTACAAGATATTCATGTCTTTCAAAACATGCACATGTAAAAGGCTGGCAAAGGAAGTCATTCAGTTTAATACCAAAAATCTGGGTTCTTGTCACAACAGTAAGTTACATTAGCTACAATACAGTATCACGTACGACAAGATTTTATTTCAGGACCTGGGGCCCAGTTCAACTAAGCATTTAAGCACATGCTTGGCTTCACGTGTGGGAGAAGTTCCACTGGACTGTAAGGCACTATTCATATGCTTAAAAATAAGTGCTTCCCTGGATGAGGGCCTGCTTTGTTCAGGTGGAATTCCCCACCAGCGTGGTGTTTATGCCTTTTTTCATCCTTCCTAACTCCAGCTTGCTTGAGCAGTAGGGTTGTTACTTGAACCATTGCCCAACCAAGGTCAGGTAGGACCTTCAAAAGCAGGATTGCCCTTGGGGCAACTGTTTCAAACCATTTTCTCCGGTGGCATAGAAACAGCATTTAAACTTCGCAAAGAGAGATATAAATTGTACTGTTAAAATAGGTTATTTCATTGGTTTTCAGTTAAAACTTCTCACATGTGCTGGTTTTTAACACAGCGGATCTTCCATTATCTTGCACCTGGCAATGTCCCTTGCATCTGTGCACAGCAGGTGTGAAAAAACCCCCACACCGAGCTTTCTACCTGGATAGCACTTTGCAGGCCTGCCTGGTCTTCACGGGTGTAAATCACTACACGCGGTGTAAAGAGGCTGATGACATTCAGTAGGCTAAAAGCCAGCTGCCCGTTCCCTTTGTCCGAGATCCCATTCTGAAATACCACTTCGATGACGGTGTGAGGTATCCAGGGAATGCGTAAAACGGAGGCTCTGAAGGGGAGCCACCCTCGCTGAAACGTGTGTGACATCCTCTCCCACACGCACGTGCAGAGTAGTTTTCTCAAGACCAGGTAGCTGGTTTCTGCCAGTGTACTGTTTACAGTGTCGATTGCTGATTATTTCTAAACTTTTTGATGTGGATTTTGGTTGGTTTTTTCTTTTTTTTTTTAAATGCTTCAAGAACATTCTCATGATTTGAACAAGAAAGCGGTGCATCAGAAGACAAGGGGTGCATCCTCCCACTCTTTTAGTGTCATCCAACAAACCAAGAAATAGTTTAAGGAACCTGATGTTTAACTTGAGGCTCAGAATTTAAGCTAGAACACTTTAAAAAGTTTCCACGTTACTTAAGGATGGTTCGCCTTGCACTGAGACTCCCTCTATAAAGGAACAAGTGAAGAAAACCAACTTTTCTAAATAAGACATGAAAGTTAACATCTTGTGTATTTTCATTACAGTATAATATATATATATAACTATTTCAATGAAAAGAAAGGACAGAATCATCTGTAATTATGTAATTCATGATTGTAACAGCACTGAAGTTACCATGTACGCACATGTACAGTAGCTATTTCAACAGTTACAGTGTAGTTACATGTAATTCCCTGTAACATAGCAGTTATAGTGTAATTTAGTGCCACTTATTGTAAAGTGTTACCAAAAGGAAAACGGAGTTCTTACCTTTACAATTCCATTCAAATTAAAGGTAAGTTTATTAAATTAGCACCATAAATCTGATAGTGCATTTCTTAATTGAGGAGATGATTTAAAACTTCATGTTCACACTGCAGCTTACCCCACCGCTTATCCAGACTCCTCCAAGTGTCTAACCTCTACACTCCTAGGAACTGGTAATCTGTGATGAACATACCAAAAATCCAGCTACTTCAACTTTAATTGAAAAGCTGTCTAAGCGAGAAAAACAAACAACAACAAAAATAACGAGTAATGCTTTTTATTAAGTGGCACAAAGTACACACTAAAAACTATGCAAAAATATAGGTAAATACAGTGTACTTACATGTAAGTATCTTGTACTTGCTGTGTATGGATATTGGAAAACCGTGTAATTATAATATGCATTTTGATTAATTCAAGCAGGGGGATGACCCCGAACAGTCACAAGGAAAAACTGGAAGGTACATATACAAGCAGTGGATATCCTAATGCAATATGTGTAATTCCTCTACTTGCAATGACAACTAATTTATAAAAATGCTTACACCACCCCTCATTCTCACTAGCTTTGCTTTCCATTTCTTTGAGGCTCATTAAATATCGCTGAAACACCTTTAGGCAAAGTAAGACACTGACTCCGCTAATGGCTTTGCTGCCAGCATTCTGTGTGTCTGGCAGCACTGTTGTGTAATCTATTTCTGGCTCAACAGCGCAAGTTTCCTCTTTTTTTCTGTCCTCAAGGGAGCCTAGTATGTTAAGATGCTGAAATATGCTGCCATATGCCCTGGTATTTTTAGCATGAACAACAGAGAAAGAGAGCGAGCTGCATTCTTCTGACCCCTATTTTGCTGAATCACCTCACCTGGAATTTCCACCACTTGCTCAGTAACCCCAGGTAATCTTAAATTGTAAGTACAAAATGCTTCCATCAAAGTACAGAGGATGCCTTTAATGATAAAGCTAACGTTTTGTAAACGTGAAGTTTTGTATTACTGATCTTTTTACTTCTCGCCACTTTTCCATCATACCCTTCCAGAAGGAATGCACCGAAAGACAGATAACATAGAATAGCAAAAGAAGAAAAGAATATTGTAAGCCTTCTCGTGGTTGCCATTGCTATAACCCTCCTTTGTGTCCTGTGTAACTGCCAAATAGATGTATTTAGCAACTGCCATTAGCGTCATTCCACACGATACTATTCCTAGAATATGACATCTACCTCTCAGTCTAAATACTAGCTATGAGATATTTGTATACATTTTAAAATACTACTGAATCTTTGGTGTAGTCTTGAAATAAGATCACTGTATTTATTTTTTTCTGTTAAAATAGGAAAACAATATTGTCTGGGTTCATAATTCTTGCCCTGTTCTTTAGTAATTTTGGGATAGTTTTAAGCTTTTAACAGGGCATAAGGACACAGCCTCAGCTGGTATGGATCAGCTTCACTCTGTTGCCTTAAATGTGGGCCAATTTACACTGGCTGGGGATTCAATCCAAACAGCTTAAAAATGAACTGCTGTAACACATCAGTATTTAGTCAGCACTAGATAATGATGTGCAATCCAACTGCAACACAGTTCTTTCCAGTAAGGCGTGCAGGTTTGAAGAGAAACTTTTAAAAGCACATGCGAGCTTTTGAATTAAATATGCAATACCAATGCTGTTGAGATATTCTGACATGTCTCTTACTTAAACATTGCCAGGGCATGTTTACATTAAAAGCATTCAATGCATGGGGGACAGGGAAGGACTATTGCAAACAATAAAAGAAATTTAAATGGATAGAGCAGCCTTTGATGTCAACAGAGCAGAGTAGAAACTCTGATTGAGCGTGGCACTTCCTACATGGCTTTTCAGAGCGGACCTAGTACCCCTGAAGCAAACGGGAGTTGTCCGCTTGGCGTTAGCAGAAACTAGCACAGTTCCTTCTTGCTATCAATGAATCTAACCCAGCACTCCGCACTTGTTTTAACTCAGGAGGAAATAAGGGTACAAACATGGTTTAACAGCACACTTCCGTATCACTCCACATTCTCGGGATGCTCCAAGCTTTGTTTGCTTCCAGCAGCCCTTAAGGGAATTCTTCCAGCATCTAGGAATCATCTTGTTGCCAAGCCATGTTCGTTTTCTTCAGCAGTGTTTAGTGTACTCACAACCAGATGGAAGACGGCGTGAAGCCAATATGATGACTCTACAGTAATAGGGGCTTCCAGAACATCTCAGTAGACGGAAAAAAAAAAAAAAAAAAAAAAAAATTCTTTGTGGCTTCAGTGTTTACTGTCGATCTGCCCTCCATGTTCTGTGTCTTAAGTAATTTATTCTCTGCTGGGCTAAAAGCAGCAGTCCAATTGGAAAGGAGGCAGGAGAAAAAAAGTCCTTCCTCTAAAAGGAGCAGTCTGTGTTAGTATGAAAGAAAAGTTCAAGGATTTTTATTTCTTCTTTTTTTTTCCTGAGATTTCAGGTGCAAAGCCAAGCCTGTCGGGGTCAGCACTTTAGCACTTTCCCTGTGTTCAGGGTCAAGCCAGCAGTGTTTCATGTGTGAGCTCTGATCTCACATTTCAGCACAAACTACAGACAGCCTTACCCTGCCCTTATGCATAGCGCTGAAAATCACTGATGCTATTTTCTTCTAAACATACTCATTTTCTTAGTCTTACTCTACAATGCAATCATTGAAGGATTTTCATAATAGGTTCAAAAGAAGGGGTTTTAAAGTAATAACTTATAAAGAAAATAATAATGATGATCATCAACTGTTTATGTTGATTATGAAGAGGAGGGAAATCTCTAATTGCTGGACTGAATTCTTTATCACTTCCTCTTTCTCTCCTTTCTATGCATATTGATTAATGTTAGTAAATACGCAGTTGCACATGTTGTCCTTTTTCAGTGAAAGCAGATTTGCTTTTACCCCTATATAGCTTCCATAGAGATATGCAAATATGACCTACAATCATCTGCTTCTGCCTAAACACTGAGCCAAGAGAGTGAACTCATGGATTACAGGATTCATATATGTCCCGCTTCCATAAAAGTTGGGTACAATACGCCTATTGATTTCAGAAGAACAAGGCTCAAGTCCTTAATGCACATGTTTGAGTTGCTATTTAGCTCTTTTCCAACAGAATTATAAAGCATTCCTTGTGCATCCTTTACTTTTAGCCTAGATATTTTATAACTACAAAACCCCTTCAGTTCAGCAGGAAATTTCCTGGAATAAATAATAAGGCATAATTTGTGCAAGGACTATAACAACTTCATCTATTCATAGTCAGTGTAAGTGTACTCTCCTAGGAACTCCAGTGTCCTCTGCCCTACGCTGGCAATTTAAGGCCTTGGGAAGGATATATTTGAATGGTTCAGAAATACAACCACCAACCTGTAAACAAAAAATCTGTGGGAATTAAACATATTGCACTGATGATGAGACACATTTACTTCGTTTAATTTCCTCATTAATAACTTTAAGCAGACAAAATGCATATTGTAATGTTAGGTACATGACACTTGCATGTTGCTATGCCTATATACTTACAAAGTATTCAATGTGTACTTAGTGGCGCTTAAAAAATGTCATGTACAATTCTTCTAAACATTCTTACAGGGTTCCCATTTGCACTTCATCTTTCAGAAAAGTCTTGTCAGAAAAATGTCTGATGAATATTATGGAAAAAAATAAAATTTCAATTTTAGTTATCTGTTGGACATTTCTGAATTGTCTATTCATTTAATATGTTTCCTGGTGCTTGCCAGTTTGGCAGTGGAGTTGATTTAGACCAGTGGTTGTACACACAGGCTGTTCACTGAGCAGATTTTGCTATTTCTAGTAGAATTGTTATGATCATATACTTCCCTAAATAATTCTGAGGTTTTAAACAGTTATCCAAGAAAATAATCTGTGAGACACTGGTATTTTACAGAGAATTACAAATTCTATTATTTTCTTTGATGTTTATATACTATTTACTCTGTATTGCTTTATAGTTTCTTCTGACTGACAAAGTAACACCTTCTGGATGCTGTCCTCACTGTAGGAGAAATTCATCCTTATGAAGAGGTCAAGTGCTGGAAAAGCATTTAAGCCTGTGGGACTTAAATGGTGGCTTAGCCCTCCTGAAGGAGCTAGAGAATTCATGCAAGGTTTTCTATACCACTCATCATGCTCCAGTTGATGCTCTAACGGCCAAGAAGGCCACTGGTCTCAAAGGGAGAGCGACAAATGTCACAGGGAAGAGGAAATTCTGAGAGGGTCTGTCTTTATGAAAAAGAAACAAGTCCCAAATGCAGAGAGAGACACTGAGTTTGGTACCTCCGTGCAGAGGATATCCCAGTGCCGTTGCGCATCTCTGATGGCAAGAGCTTTCCTATGACCTAAACTCAGCAAGCATTCCACAAATGTACAGCCCTGTTAGATTCAGAAGATTTGTTCTTGTCTTTATTACTTCTTTTCACTAAACCAAAATACGTCCCCTTAAGCAATGTCTAATGTGTGATAACATACTTTTTAAATACAGCAGTGCCACATGATCCTCAAAGTCATACACCCATGATCTAAGGCAAAGCATACTGGAAATCTACAGTGTACCAAAGGGGAATGACACAGTCCATCAAATGACACAATCCACCACTGGATTTATAATTTTCTGCATTCAAGCTGTAATTCTAGTACCGTCCTGTTTTCCCTCAGCAGCGGAAAGTTTCCCCAAAAGTAACAACTGCACTTTGTGCTGTGTCTTTCCCTGGCCAAGGGTAGATTCTTACAGTGATCATCCTGGTATGTCCCTTACATGATTTTTTTTTTTTTTAAAAAGAGCCCTAAATCTGTACCTGCTGGTAAGGGATCCCTTTCATCAAGAACCAACAAAATACCTGCCCTCCTCCCCACTTTCTGTAGTATTAAAAGACAATAGGGCCTTTTTGTCTGGGTTTTGGGTTTGGTTTGTGTTTGTTTAGTTTGGTTTGGGATTTGTGTTTGTTTGTTTTGTGGGGGGTTTTTTTGCAACAGGTATACTGTAGGGAAAAACAAACATGATTTCTTTTAAACTGTAAAGGCTGCTTGAAATTGGATTGAATACTGAGAATAATTTCATTGAATACAGAGTCTCTGTACCAGACTGTCATGGCATAACATACTGATGTGAAAGAGAGTCTGCTTACCCCTTTTAATAGTCATCAGGCACCTATAAGAAGATATACACACTTTTTCAAAAGTCTTGTTACAGAGCAAAACTTGGCCAAGTTGCGTTGGTAAAGGTAAGTGCGATTAGTGAAATTGAGAGATAATCAAGTGAGGATAATGAAGATGATCCCTTGCTTGACAAAAGAATCATCCTACATTACCTTCTGGTTCTGCTTCAAGCACTTGGCAACATCCTGAGCCACGGGAGGGCATTTTTGATTAGCTCTGGGCTACTTACTTGCCCTAGCTCTTGCTCCCGCTGAGTTCATAGCAATAGAGTCTCTGCTGCTCAAGGCTAAGAGGCTAGGGCCTTATTGATTCTGCAAGCTGCGTGCAGGAAGAAAAGAAGACAGAGAGTGTTTTTAAGCAAGCCGGAAAGATTTTTTAGAAAGAGGCCTCTTCTTTATTCTGTGGCAACTTACAGGAAATTAGCACTAATGTCAGCTGGTAAGGATAGTAACCATCCCTACGTGGTATATTGTGGGGGAGGACATCCTCCGGGCTGTGCCAGCTGGCTGAATGAGAGGGGGAGGGAGCGGAGAGAGGAGGCAAAGCTGTGCACGTGCCAGGAGCATGGGAGACAAGTTTGTCCTTCTCTAGGTGTAGGACCAAAGGGGAGCCTGTTGCTCTTCTTTTCAGTCTGCGTTCGCTTCTAGAGCTTCAGCTACAAGGGGTGCAAAAAGAAACTGTTCCAACCAGAATCACAGAGCTACAGAACAGTGAGAAACATTCTCCAACACGCTGATGCCAACACCTGGCAAACAGGCAGTGCTTCCCATTTCAAGGGCTTTGAGCTGATTGAAATTAGAGAGGAGGGAATTTATACGATACAAAGAAAGGAAGAAGAAAAGGAAACAAGCAAATCAGAATTTGGACCTTGACAGATGAAGCTGGATAGAAAGTACAAGTAATTCAAATGGAAAGAATACCTATTGCAAGGGCTTTTAGTTCTGTATCAGAGCATTAGCCAGCTCTGTCTCAGGACAAAGAAAATGTTTCATATAACTCTGTAATTTTTCCAGTGCATTTTCACTCTTTCCAGAGCATCTAATGCTAACCTCAGAGACAAAAGTGCATATACCATGATGTGATCCAGTTAAAGTACATCATTATATTGCACTCACTAACGTAGTATGAGATTACCCTCCAGAACAGCAGTAAGCAACATGACTAAGAGCTGTCATGTTTATTTTCTCATCCGCTCCCTGTGGAGGACTGTGTGTGCAATGAAGCATTGTGGTTTGTTTATTTATTTATTTATCTATTTTTGTATTTCCCCCATGTTTATGTAAGAAGTTTAGATTAAAAAAGCACTTTGTACTTGGAGAAGAAACCAACACAGTTTGTGATGGTCCTTTCTTCCTGTGAGATTCAATGTCCCAGTTTTAGAGATTTCTTCCTGTAAAACCTTCAGTGTGATAGAAGAATAAAGTTATTGATGATGGTCTACGTTTATGAGCTCCAGGGAGCCTTTCAGCTACACTGAAGTCTGGCCTTTAAATTAAAGACCAAGGCCTTGAACTAAACTTCAAAACCTGTAAGAAGCCAATGTAGGCTGCAAGGGAGCAAGCTGAGCTTGCTTGTTACTAAGATGCATCCAAGTTTTGCATGCCTTTGAGGGTGTGTGAGGACATTCTTCATGGCCTACTATATCGCACCGCTGCAGCCCATCTGAGAGGGGACATAGATGAATAATTGCTGCCGGCACCTTCAAATTCCTTTATGGCCTAAAGGTGGTAAAAGCAACGGTCATGGCTGCTGAGGGTAGCAATACCACTGTGTCAGTTTGGGACCTGTTTTTGGCATTTTCCGGAGGCACTGACACCTAAATGTTACTTACCTGGACACAGTTGAGATTGGTGCCCTCTTCATGCAGCTAGCACATGACTGCAGCGCACCTGACCAGCCAGCCTCCTGTCTGCATGGGGAAAATGAAGCTGAAGCTGATGTAGGAGAGGATTAATCCCGTGGGAATGGACAGCTGTTAGATGGAGGTATGGTTTCCCAGGAGTAGTCCTTCCGTGCCTCATGCCAGAAAAGCTGATGTCAGTACCTTCTCCTTTTATAGCAACCCTTGTGCGGCACACAAAAACCTCTTTGAGAGTTACGTTATTTCACAGAGTAGAAGGGAAGAAGGTCATTAGCTCATTACAGAGACTCTCATTTACACAGCATAAGCTTCTCTTCTCTGATGGGTGGTTTAGGGACTCTAAGAAGTCTGTTCACATTTAATATCACAGGTTACTGAAACATGAACGTGAGGTCTTTTTCTGGTTCTCAGATAGCAGTGGGCTATAATTTACGGTTCTTATTTTTCAGATTATATAAACCCATAAATACACAGGCACAGACACACAGAAGCATATACATACATAAGCACAACACTTATTTTGTGTATTTTTCTATACCTTCTTCTTACCCCAGTAGATATCTTCCACTTGCTCTACTACTCCAAGCTCATGATTTTATATCTACATAGTCTGTCAGGACCCAGCTTTCTCTTTTTCATGTTTGTTTTATACCCGTACAGCTGCCATCAATGCTTCGTGTGGCACAGGCAAACTAACTCCAGGCTTACTCACTGATCAACAACTTTGCTTGAAAGTTTTTCACCAGGAGGTTTACTCAGGCTTTCTAAAGGAGGCCCTAATATATAAAAAAGTTGGTGGTGGGCAATCGTTTTGGATTTCCCCAATGTACTCAGTATAGCTGGGCCATATTCACTGGAGTGGGAGAGAGTTTTGGCACTGGTCCCCAAAGATGCCGATTGCTGCACCCAGGATGGGAAGGAAGATGTTGGTTTTGTCACTGCTCTTTGGCTCTGCCACAGCTTGGCAGAGTGTCTGTGTCAGCAGGAGCACCAGATCAGGGCATTATTTGACCTCCAAATCACATACTTTTCTCTGCCAACATCATTATTTCTTTCAGAGTGGGAGGGAAATAGTGTGGCTTGTTTCAATGCCCCTGGGGCTTTGAATCTAAGTTTTCATTCGGGAATTGAATCACGATCATCTTGCCTTGCTGTAGGGCAAAACCAGCCAATACGGTATTTCCCTTTAATGCACAAATGTAAAAAATAACCGCTCTTGTAAGGAACTGGGAATAGGGGGAAGAGAATTACGTAGGCTTGGTGGGGTCTAGAGGAACAAGAAATACAACAACAACGAGAAAAAGAAAAGTGTTGGCAGAACGAAATGCTGCAATACCTCACCCGACACCATGAGTCTCCTGAGGTTCACAATTAAAGAAGGGGGACGTAGCTAAAGATTCAGATAAGACTACAAAGACTGTTAAGGGCTCAAGGAGGGAATGCAATAGAAATTTCAAAGCAAAGGCAGAGAGAGGAAAAGGCGTCTGAAAGAAGATGATGGCAGACTGACAGACTGTCACTCAGCACTGCTGATATGCCTTAGAGTCCCCAGAGCTGGGACTGAGGAGGCATCACATCAGGTTCCCGACAGAAAGGACTTCCACTGTCACTCACAGGCGGCCTTCGAACTGATCAAAGGGTACTGCTAAAAACACACACTGAAGTCAGGAGTCCAAGAAAGAGCGGGTCGCCTACAGGCAACACCTTCAGCATAAAATATGTAGTAGACAGTAAAGCAGAAGGCAATTGCTTGAAGTTCCTGTAACCACAGGAGACCGTCTCCCCCATAAATAATGGGAAATTATGACACTGTCTAAAGATTTCCCTGTTCTTTAGGGGTGTAGGTATACCAGCAGCTTCAACTGGAATGACCATATTTGATAGAAATATTTGCATCTGCATAGCTGCCCTCCCTAAGCATACTGGAGACATAAGGAACTCAGCAGCAATTGCTTCAGGCCAACGCTCCGCTTCAGCTATCACAAGAAAATGGCAAGTGTAGTCATAGCCTTTGTCACCAGCTGCCACCCACTTACTCGGGCGCTTGCCAAAAAGACAGACAGACGGTTACTCTCTGACAATGGCAGAGGCATTCTCACTTCTTTATAGCTAAAAGGAACTCTAAAACCCCTCTGCTAAATTCATACTGAAAGGCTAAACCTTGATGCACTATTTATATGTTCAAGAGACAAAACTTGGAAATCTCTCACCTTCTTATAAACCTTGGGCAGGAATTTCCTTCCCAGAAATAATCTCCTTTATAACAAGGCAAATACATTTTTTACAATTAACCAAAAGAAAGGAGTGAAGACCATTGTCAGAGTTTCATGAGCCACAGAGTTCATTGCACAAGTCATGAAATTCTCTTGCAAATGGAAATTAAGTATTCTGTAGAAACTGGGATCATTATACACAAAGATAAAGGAAAGCCCTTGCTGCCCCATATCCCTAACAAGTGAGCTAATTTATGGTTTGATTTAGTTTTTTCTAATAAAGAACCAACAATGATTTGGCAGACATCACATATGTATGAAACAAGGTGAAAGAGAAAACCACAAAAATAACACTAAATTATACCAAAGCTAGCTCAATTTAAAATCGGCTTAACTGCCTGGACTTCTGTAAAATTACTCCTGATTCATGTGGATGTAAGTAAGCATAGAACCCAATTACTGCCTCTGCGAAGGGCTGGATATAGTGTCATCCTGGGGCAAGGAATGAAGAAAGATTTACCTCAGGCATTTTGTTTTCTTTTTCCTTTTTTTTTTTTCCCCATTTGAATGACCTCTTATGTCAAAGTTCTCATTAGGCGGCATCAAGGATGTCCAAAAAAAAAAAATGCATGAAGTGTTACAGTCCTGCTGACTCTGCCCCGCACCTCGTACAGCCTCGGAAAAAATCAGTGGTGTGTTAATGCACTGACCTCTTCCGAGAGCAGAGACAGCTATACAACTCGTTTCTAAGCTAATGCATAGAAATTAGGAGTGGGAGGATATTGGGAAGGCACAGTCATATACTGGTAGTGAATTGTCCATGTTTCAAGTTAGAAAATGTGCAATTACAGCTGGGGGGGGGGAACCAAAAAAACAAAAAACCAAAAAACCAAAAAAAAAACAAAACAAAGCAAAACAAACAAACAAACAAACAACCCTGAAAATAATGGAGGGACTGCGTATTTGCTTGTTTGTTTGTCTCCTCTGAAGGCCTATGTATTTACTGGAAATCATGGGAAAGCAGGTGGGGGGGTTTCCTGTGATAGACTACAGCAGGCTTTGGCAAATATGACAGAGGAAAACCAGGAGCAGATCCTAAGAAGCTGTTACGAGACAGAATTGCAGGGAAAGGTCTGGGAATTAAATGTCCTCAAAATTCACTGGGCAGAGATGCTTTCAGTGGCTGTGCTAAGCTCCAAGAAATGCAAATGACTGATTTCTGAGGAGCACAGAGCCCAGTACAGTGCGACTAACCCACATCCCCTTGCTCCTTGCTGGTCAAACAGCCACTCCAATGCTCTGCTTGCTGTGAAAAACTAACTCCTTGGCTGGTACCAGCTAAATCTTGTACGATGGGACTGATTTAACAGCTTCATCTGGCTGCTACAGGACTACAGCAGCATTTCCTTAGTGGAGAACCAGGCTTTAAACTGAAATCAAAAGTATATCTGTGAGACTCCTGTGTGAAAGGTCCTTTTGCAAATCATCTCTCATCAGGAGACTTTCCTTATCCCATGAACTGAGAAAAAATACTAATAAAAGCATAAAAAAATACCTTGAGGTCATCCCTTAGCTTCGTGACGTTCACTATTCTTTTCTAAATTTATTTGTGCCAGGTAACATTCTGTAGGAAAGATCTGATATTCAAAAAGCAAGAAAACTGGAAGGAAAGAGGGGTTTAAATGGCATGCAAATTTTTGCTTTGTTTTTGTTTTTTCTTTTATTTAAAAGACAAATACAATCTGGAAGTACCTGGGTTTCTTATCACTTCCTACTATAATGAATTAGAAAGTCTATTCACACAGACGAAAAGCATATTGCAAAACAGCATCTCAGATGGGACTTGAGCTGTGATGAATGAGGCCAAGGATTGCCTCACTTACTAATGTGCCTGTGCCTCTTGTTAACCAAAATTCTAGGATGGCTAGAGAATATAGATCTATATCTGATCTGATCTCAAAATGTATTTGAGATATATATACTGATATTTCTAAATATATTTATTCAAATCCCTAGGCATCTTTGAAAAATCCTTTTGTCTCTGACTCTCTCTGTGTATATGTGTGCAAATGCATTTTGTTGTGAACATGGTTTTTTGGGGGGGAGGAGTTCCTTTAGGGAGTGTTTTCTTCCACCAAGCCCTTTAACTGACAGGAGCAAAATCAGTATCACAATACCTTGGTTTAACTGGTTTTTGGGGTTTTGAGCAAGTTTGGCATACATTCCATATTTCCCATCTACAAAATGAAGGTAATACTTAAGGCACTCTTTTAAAGTACTTTGAGATTGCCATGTTAAAAATTAGCCTTTGCTTCTAACTAATATGTTAGTTNTGCCCCCTCCCTGGCAGTGTTCCAGGCCAGGCTGGATGGGGCTTTGGGCAACCTGGTCTAGTGGAGGGTGTCCCTGCCCATGGCAGGGGTGTTGGAACTAGATGGTCTTTGAGGTCCCTTCCAACCCAAACTGTTCTACGAATCTGTGATTTAAGACCTATTATAAATCTCATCAGATTTGCACTTGTGTTAGGCTGGAATCAGGAAAGCAAATGTCTGTGACAACCACTGATAAAGACAGAAACTGAATTCAGCAGGATCTACTGAATTTGCTAATAATCCCAATTCAGAAATCTGACAGAGCTGGAACTGTAGTACCTAGTGTGGAAATAAGCAGGTATCTCTGAATCCTGATACTGGAAAAAGCATGTCCTCCACAGGACAGCTCGTCTCCTGCTGTACCATCTACTGTGTCTTCAGCAATGTAAAGCAAAATAACTTTGGAAACAGATGGGCCGTGTGACAGTCAGATGTGTCAATATCTTGACTCAAGAGAATAGGAGGTTGTAATTAAAGTTTTGCTTTAGCGCAGGAGTTTTAATAGCATAGATATTGTTCCTGGTATTTGTTTCAAATAGAAATCAATAACTTACAGGGAAGTGACAGTAGTGACAGATATTGAAGTGGCAAAAGCTACTGGAGACTTTCCTCTAACTTTTGCTGCATTTATAAAAGTTTGGCTAGTCCCTTTTGTCCATCCAAGAATGACTGTGTGAGTTAATAATAATATTAATGATTTTAAGATATTGTCTGATACTAATGTATGATCTGGTTGCACACAGTATGAATTTCTGTACAGATCAGTTTCTCTGGCTTTTCACCCTAGCTGTTTCTTGCTTTATTTAGAAACAGTCAAATTATTTTTTCCAACTCTGTCTGTGTCTCTGATATGGACGAAACAATAAGTATTAGTAGAAGACACAGGAGGATAACCATACATCTTTATTGGAGCTACCGCCGAGTTAGAAATCTTGCATCAACACTTCTATCAGGCTCTTAGACTTTAAAACTAGTGCTTCAGCTTGTATGGTTAGTTCAAAAGATTGCAAATGCAAAGTTTACAGAAGTGTATGACAGTGATATATTTGCCAGTAGCAAATTAGTCCAAGTGAGTTGTAAAGCTTGCACTGACATATATAATTCTTAGCAGGTTTCAAACTGTCTGCTCCAGGCTATGATTAATTTCATTAGATATTCTTAAAGTTAAGAAAAAAAAGGAAGAGTAATAAGGTAGTCTGTCAATCACAAGTTCTAGAACACAAAAAATATCTCAGATTAAGTAATCTTTCCATACTGTGGACTTGATTCTCGTCTCGCTGACATGTGAACGGATCTGCTGCACTTGTAACCCATACGTTTAAGTAGATGAAGATTTAGTTTTAGCACCAAGCGCTGAAATTACGGTCTGATGCATTTATCTCAAAAGATCTCCTCCAAAATGGAGATTATGTAACAGTGGGGTTTAAATATGAAATCCCATCTAAATGGTGAAATTATGTGCCCATAGTAAAATGCCACTTCATAGTTAATACGCAAAACTATGCCTATTGTTCAATAACGAGTATTTATGCCATAAATGAAAGATTAAACCAGCAATTTGCAGCTAGAATTCTGCATTGCTATGGTCAAGTTATGAAGCAAATTGACACATTCATCACAAAGATAGATCTTATGTAGGAAGGCAACTTCCAGCCTAAGTACCTAATAATGGAAAACATCATTAAGTAGGCCCCATTGGCTAATGACAATGAGACTTTTGTTAATCCTCGTTGATTAACAATTTTCCCCCCCCCTTGGTGATTCCATCACAGATTTGAATTCCCCAAAGAAGCTTGACCTACTGATAGAAGTGATTTTTTTTTTAAAGGAAGAGAAATCATAGTTTGGGCAATTTCTCTTCTCTGGGTAACGCCCAGTCCTCCCTTCCCTCCTCACAGGCTTTGCCCATCACTTGCTCGTTTGGGTGACTGGCTTCTTTAATCAGGATGAGTGGCTTTGCCTTGCCATGGTGTTGTCCGGCACCTGGCTGCCATTGGCCTCAGGTGTTGCCCTTTTGGCTGACTCCATAGCTGGGTATGGGAGAGCAGGTGTGGGAGGGCAGGGGAGGGAAAGGGGAGGAGAAGCAGTTCTGTATTTCTTACCTCTGCCCACAGTCCACTCTTCTTCACGTGCTGTGCACTACAGTTTTCTACAGCATGAAGAGCCTGACCTCTGTACTGTATCTTTTTTTGTTTTTACGTCATTACTGAATCTTTGGGGCTTAGAGATTTTTTTTTTTTTTAATTTGGCTTTCAGTTTCTCTGCCTTCTTGACTAATGGGCTTTTGCCACACTTCCAGCTCCCTGTGATAGCACATCTGAAGACAGACAACAGCAGCTGAGCAGCATGGCAGTGAGTATAAATAACCTGTGTTCAGCACAGCATCCAAATTTTCTCAGAGATTACTGCTTTTATTTTCACGAGGGGCCTGTGATAAAGGATGGGTAGTGGCTTCATGTCACACTGAGGAATCTGAACATGAAAAGGTGGACTGGTAAAGGTGTTTAAAGATTAAAGTTATGTGTTTTGATATCTAACCTTTAGTGCCTACCTGCTGGTGTAGAGTCCAGAGCTATGTGTAAAATCTGTGTGGGTGGATCTGGGTGCCTAGGATGTGGATCCTCAGCCCACTGAAAACAGAGGCATTTAAAGTCAATGTGGAGTGTTAGACAGCAGGAGATGCTTACAGAAGGGATATGTCTGAACTTCCACCCTTCTCTGGAGCTTTGCCAAATTAGCTGAGCCTGTAATAAATCAACTATTCATTTGGGCTCAGTACTGGAATCTTCTACCTGAACCTCTTCCAGAAATCAGGTCAAACAGCAGATTTACCAGGAAGGGTAATGGGGTTGTATGGTCCCTGGTGTCAGCGTTTTCAGTTTTGGCATGAGTGCCCTCCTGTAAAGTGATATGGCTGCAGAGAGACCCATGTTTGCTTCAGGGTTGGTTTGTCATCACTGCCAACTATTGGAAGAAAAAGATTACAACTTTACTGGGTCAGTGATGATAAGAATAACCCTTGAGGTTAATAGCTAGGAACCTATCCCATTCTTCTGTGAAGTCAAATCACCTGAAGGAGGGGGAAAAACACATTCTTCCTCCTTCTCCCCAGCACTACTTTTGGTTTAGCTTTGTGGTGGCTGCAGAGGTGCTGGGAGATGTGGGCTTGAATTGCCCCAGATGGAGCGGCCTTCTCCCAGATCTGAAGCAAAATGAGATCTCCTCCACAGCAGGTGACTTCTTTACCCGTTTAGACCTAGGGAAGATGTGAAGGCACCATTGCTGCAGTTTTCTGTCTGATTTTTGAGATAAAATGAGATCTGTTACTGGTTCTCCACCTCAGCAAAGTGTACAAAGCACGAGGCCATCTATTCTCTCTGCGTTGGATGACTGTCTCAGTGGTGAATAGCTTAAGGGTGACCAGAGTACTTCTCACACGGGAAACACACCAGCCTGCCAAGAAGGGAGTTTTATACGCTCAGCTCAGGCAGCTGCAGTTTTCTGCTTGGCGCTGCTCGCTTAGCAGTTGCCAGTAGTGCCAGCGTCAGCTGAGGGACTGCCCCAGGAAAGGGGCTATACTTATACAACCATTTGCACTCCCATTCAAGTCGCTCTCATCACAGTAGATCCTGTTTGGCCATCGGTGGATGTTGTCATATAGGTAATGATGCATACGACACACACGTAGTCATTCTTCTAATTTCTGTGTAGGACTGTAGTGCAGCGGAAAAATGAGAGCCAACAGAAATGATTGAGCAGGCAAAGGGGAGTTGGGCTTTTTTGCCACTTTCTCGCTATAGCTCCTCCGATGCCTCTCACTTCTGCTTTGCAATAACCCCTGCTACTCCCATCACGCAAATCTTGATCAGAGTCTGTCAGTCATGGTTTCAATGTGCCAGATGTGATGTGATGTTATGCCAAATGTGGCCTGAACTGAGTGCTAGCGTGACTCACTATCAAACCATTTTCTCCTGTGAGCCAAACAAGATTTAATAAAACAACAACAACAAAAGGGGGCTGGGGAGGGGGTCATTCTTAGATATGACTGGTTTGTATGTTGCTTGGGTCTGTTGGCTTAGCTCCCTACACATGTTAAAGGCGAGTAAATATACTGCCTTTTGTTTTTTACACAAGTGAACAGTGAGTGGTCTCAAATAATATGGGTGGAAAATGGCTTGAAAAGAGGATTTTTTTGTTATAAAAGCACATGGATTTTTGGGGTTGTCTGGAGCAATTTCACAGAAACAAGAGCAGATTAAAGGAGGTAATGACATGTTTGTAATTTCATTCCTAAGGCTCACAGTGTCCTTGCCTCTGTCTAGTTTTCAGCCTGGAGATAAATCAAGGGCTTCAATTTCCAAATCTGTCATAGAAGCTTCACAAATAAAAATGCTGACAAAAAATATCTGCTTTTAAATGGCTACTTGCAAGCACTGACAACTAGCAGTCTATACATCTTTCACCTTACAGGGAAGAGAAGCAGTGTGTATTGCCAGGAAAAATGAAGAGGAGAAAGGCAGTCCTCCTAAAGTTAAAGTAATCTAAAAGTATGACAACAATAAACCATTTACAGTCATGTTTTGAATGCTAGATGAAAATAGATTTCAGGTGGTGTATTAACAAAGCCTCACAGCTGCCTGGTGTGGGGGGGGAAAAAAAAAAAAAGGATGTGGAGTTAGAATATGAAGTAGAGAGACCATGTGGACGAGCAAAATTCCTTCCCACTCCCAGCTGCCCTCACAGCTGCTGTGCTGCTCCACCGTGCCCGCAGAGAGAGCTTGTGCGTGACTGGGGAGGAGTGGGAAACAGGCACCATGAAAACCAGCGCAGATTATGCTGGTTAATGCTGAATAATTTGCTGTATCTGCTAGCTCCAGGCTGTGGCTTTTGCAGGATATGAATTCCAATTAAAAGGCAGAGCTGGAGCTGTCGATAGTAATAGGTAAACTAGGCCAGTTACTTTGCCAAAGTAGGGGTGACAGAGCTGAAATGACAGCGAGGGGTCCTTCAGCCGGCAGCACTGCGGAGCCTGCACCCCCAGAGAGCCTGGCCATGGACCCCTGGGGCTTCCCCCCCACAGGGGCTGGTGACTGGTGGGGTTGGTCCTTGGTCTGTGGGGTTGAATTTTGTATGAAGGTTGTAGAGCCATATTGTGTTCTTTGATCCCCCCTATAGCCTCACCACCATTAGAGGCAGAATAAAGTGTGAGTTGGTCCCCCCATGCTATTGCCTGTCGTACCTGGCTTTGTGAAAGGTTTGACCTGCTTCAGCCGAAAACCAGAGGACAACTCAGCCCGCAGACTGTGTGGGGCTCTGCTCGGAGTGCAAGATCTGAACTAATGTGGCAGAATAAATGTGCCCACCCACCCACACGCTCTTCCCAGGAGAGCTCTCGCTCTTTATTCCTTGCTGACGTGTGTACTTGGTGCCTTCCAGTCAGCTTGTCTCTTAAGTCTTATGCCTGGGAAATCCTGAAGAGAGATGTCCAGCAGTTCCCAGATCCAGGGAATGAAAGGCACATGCTCTAGGCAGTTGAAGTGCCCTATATAAATTTATTTCATACACAAGTATGTCATCCTTATGGTGTGTGGCCCCCAGGATTCATCTGTACAAGTGCTGTGGGCAGGATCTGCGATGGCTGCAATTCCCGTCCCAGAGGGAACCGTGCTCACATCCTACACAGCAGACAAATGGACACAGTCTGCCTGGATCTCATTTTTAAGGCAGAAAAAGAGAACATGTCAAGGGAAGCTTGGATCTAGTGTAGCTCTACAGATGAGAAAAGGCAGGTTATAAAAGACAGAAGACCATGTTGTCTAACTGAAATAAGGATTATTTGAAATGCATGAAAACAGCCTGTGGGACATAATAGCTTTCTAGAGCAGGGAATTTGTACACATACTGCTGCCTTCTATTGATGGGGATATAAAACCTGCTCAAGACTGTTATTATCTTCATCACTGCAGTTTTTGTCAGCTGGCTGGTTTCAAAACCAGTCTGGAGAAGGTGGGTGCTCTCATTTTGCTCTTCACAACTTGCGTTTCAAGGTCAAGCAAGCCCTGTGAACCTCAACATTCTAATTTTGCTTTTAGCTTTGTCGCAGTTGTAGGAAAAGTTTTTTACTTCAAGTAGAGAACTTGCCGCCTCAGAGACATTGAGAGGCAGGGCTCAGTAAGTAACTATCACTGAGTTTTTATTTCAGAGAAAGTTTTAGAAAAAGAATACTTTAATCTGTGGATCTGGAAAGTAATCTGTGAATAAGGGCAAAAAGGGTTAGTATTTTTAGGACGTATTATATGTTCAAAGGGCTGTGCACAGTGCTAATGCACAGCCATTAACAAATTGATCTTCAGCCCCTGTGCGCAGTTAAGTAGGAAAGTTTTACAGATGGGAAGACTGAGACAAAACGTCTTGCTCGAGGCTGCCTGGCGACAGAGCTGGCTTCAGAAGTCAGCATCTCCCGTCTTCCTGTGTCATTCCTCCAGACAGCACTGCCGAGCAGCAAAAAACCAAATCAGAGACACCTTTCTGTGAGGCTTAAAAAGAATGACCGTGAAATAAATATAACGGTTAAAGCAAAAGGCAGTCCAAACAGTCCCACTGCATTTTGAGTGCCGGGGTCTGCAGAGCAAAGCCGCAGATATTTTGGTAAAACTAACACCAAAGACATTAAGTTTTATTATCAATATCAGATCATTGCCCATCTTGGTAATCACTGGACTGTGTGTTTGATAAAAGAACGTTTGAGAACTGCTAGGCTGTTATTATATATAATTGCTCTTTACAATGACTGGATATCTCTAGTGAAAATGAATCAGTGATCTCCACTGTAGCAGAATCTATTAAATAATTGGAGAGCATGGCTAGTATCTTTGATGTTGAAAGGAAGAAATTCAATAAGCAGTCTCATCAGGCTTTCTAATACAGCAGAAAAAAAGGGCTTCAGGCAGGAACATACCGACACTACAGGTCAGTGAAGGTTTATGGATTTGTGTGCCTTAGAAAGGAGGCAGAACCTAGCTGTACAGGACTGTTGAACCATTAGATACCTCAGGGGGTGTCAGAGTATTGTTGTGTAGCCTTCTAAAAATATAAATGGTAGGGCCAGACATCAAATGTTTCTCCCTTGCCCAGATTTTATGAGAATATCGTGTGTCCTGAGGAGATGTCAGAACTGTGCTTCAGCTGTTTTGCTACTTGACACTGGCACATTATCCTTAGAAGATTCATTTTCACATTTATTAACCCATTTCTACCTCGCAGACTCACATCTTTCCATCAAAGAAGTGCCTGTTTGTCTTTGAATTAATAGCTTAGATGTATATAGTGGCCTTCATTACAGAAAAGCATTCAGTCCCCTCTGCTAGATGGAAGACAGCTGGCAGGTACTTAGTACATTGCCCCAGGAGGAGAGCGCTTGGCGGAAGAAAGAAAAAAAAAAAAAAATCCTTATTCTCCTCTAACAAGAGGTACCCTGGGACCTTTAATGTGACCATGGGACAGGCTTTTACTGGCTCCTCTGAAAAAACTGCACACAATACACCTCATGATGCACTCTTTATCTGGGAGGTTGAAGGAGGAAAAGGGATCAAATTATGCCTCCCTAATGTTCATAGTAACATTTCTGCTGGCATTAGGTATAGAAAGGATATCTGAAGAAACAGTTGAGAAGATCAGGTTAATGATTTCCTCTGTAAAGATATATAGTAAGAGAGCAAAGCACCCCAGCTGCAGAGTTGGTTATTGCTTCTGCAGTGCACTGGGGGCAGGTGGTGCACGATGGTGGCACGGCGTCCCAGTGCGCTGCCCCACAGCCGTGTGGTGGCCAGTTCCTGAATTACACCTCACTTACCCCACCCGCCTTGAGGAGTGACTCTGCCAAATTGAGGGAAACCGGTCAGGAGAAAGCACGAGCACCCTGCCCACGGTGACTTCTCAGTCTCCAGGGCAAAAAACCAACCTCGCTTGTGGTGCTGACCAGCGTCAGGGCGAGTGGCGAAGCCGTGAGAAAGATGGTTGTCGCCAGGGTCTGTGTGCAGGAGAGTGGCCTGCTGGAGAAGCTGGAGGGACCTTGGTCTTGTTCTCAAGTCCCTGTATCGGTCCTGAAGCTGTGTGGCAGGGAGCTGGGTGCAAGTAATAAAATGGGGTCACCCCACAGACAGCCATCCGAACCCTTCTGATCTGCAGGCTATTTGTGAAGCTACTCTCTGCCCTTTTTCTCGATACAGCATTATGGGCTGCGCAGATCTATTATACAATGTTTGCAGATATCTCAAGGAGTCCACGTTACCGTTGTTCCATAGCAGTCCATCTCACATCCATTATCTGTTTGTTTCAAAAGTCATAAATACAGAGCTAATTTTAAATGTAAATTTTGCAGTTGTAAAATTTTAATTAGTAATCTTATTCAAAAGGTTCTCACCTTTAGTGAGACACATCCTGTATAACATGATGATCTAAGTACTTCAAGGGCCATATGAATATAAAATATCTTTTTTCACTTTGTGTTGAACTGTGGGGGGAAAAAGTCTAAAAAGAGTCAGACTTATAGTGTATAAGTTAATGCTTTTTCAGAAGTAACAAATGAAGTCGGATTGCTGTGAAACCATTTCTCTCATAAAAACTTCTCTTCCTTGTCCACCTTTTTCAAGCTTAAGCAAATTAAACAGTGAAGTCATACACAGATCAAAGAGAATGTTAAACCGTAACTTTCTTGTCTCGCTTTCTGTTTTAGGATCAGTAACTTTTCATCTCAGATGTAGTGTCTTGATTAGCTTTTTTCTTTCCTCTACGCTACGCTACAGTATTTCTATTAAAATTGCTTTGCAGATTCATAACTCCCCAATACAGCAAGGAGCTGAAGCCTCCATGTTGCAGAAATGAAACTTTGCTTGGAGTACATGATTAAAAAGGGCAGATGAGTACAGGAAAACAAGCTAATCCCAAGGGCATATCCAGCTTCAAATATTGATCCACATTTTAGACGCTTCTTAATGCGTCCCTTACAGGTGTTGGGTTCAGTAGGAAAATGATAACAAGTTTGTATTTCTGGTATATTTCCAAGATATACCAGTATTTTTGCACTTGAGGTTTACGGTGCATACTCAGCCACAACAGGGCAGATAATCTTTTTTGGAGGGGGGCTGTGGATAGATTTGGGATTCAGAGCTTGCAGTTCTTGAGGTTTTAAATCTCTTCTCCTATGAGGCAGAGTACGAGCTGAACACAGAGCTGGAAACTGGGGTGGATACGTTCTGATGTCTGGTGAGGGGTTGCTGGTGTGTTGTGCTGCCCGGTTGCTTTGAGGTGGCTGTCTTCGCCGCTACGCACAGCATTCCAGCTACTCTCCAGACAGCATGTCTCAATTATACCTCTTCTTTTCTCTTTTTTTTTTATTACCTCTGCTGCGTCTTTTAATTGAAAGAAAGGATGGCCTTTAATTTTTAATTTGTGCTTATGTGTGTATTTTTCCTTTGATGCCAAACAATGGATTCTTTCTTCCGAATTCCAACTTCTGAAAACTATAAACCAAATTTTGGCCTCTGTTTTACCTGTGCCACCTCAGTGTCGTGCAATGCTCATAGTTCTTTGGCCTG
The DNA here is from genome assembly GCA_013400195.1 of Aramus guarauna. Classification (NCBI taxonomy): domain Eukaryota; kingdom Metazoa; phylum Chordata; class Aves; order Gruiformes; family Aramidae; genus Aramus; species Aramus guarauna. Next base: position 236,033 of record VXBL01007953.1, on the reverse strand, counting down.
GGCTGCTCCTAGGGTGAGAGACCACCTCCCAGCAGCGCTGATGAGAGAACTTCAGTCCCTCTTCCCCCGCGGGTCCCCGGGGGAGGCACCCGGTTAGGAGCACCGCAGAGGAAAAGGAGCATCGCTGGCGCACAGCAGAGCTCTGCGGTTGTTCTGCCGGGATATGTGAGGAGCTATGTGGCTATTGCCACTTACAACAGGCCTGAATGTCTCTGTGTTTTTAATTACAAGAACACTGCATTGTGATTAAAAGCTGCTTTTGCTTGCTCCCACGCCTCAGCTGAATATGGCTATTTTGCTACAAAAGCAGACTGAGGCCTTTGCGATACCCTGGCTTATGGAGGCATTAAGCCAATATAAAATGGCTTTTCCTTCTTTGAGATAGAAAATCACTAAGCAAAAATGATTTGAATAGTATCTTAGGGGTACCTTCTCTAAAACCCTGTGCTTTCTCTATCTCAGATATGCTTTTCAACTCATCAGCACTTCAGTGCAAAGACCATCAAGGTTTTAAATTGGCTCATTTTATGTTTATGAAGACTTTCTATATTTGAAAAAATTGTCAATTAGAAAGCTTACTAGTATATACTGATACTTCAAAAGCAGTAGAGAAAGATGTATGTTTCAGATAGTCAGGACTCCTGGGGTGAGTTGGGTTTAATATTTTGACAGGGAGAAGTTCCATTAACTTCATATAATTAGTGCCAAAGAAAGGTTTTTCTTTCTTTATTAAAATGCTTAACATTTTATTGCATTAAACATCAAGATTTAATTTTCTCTCTTTTTTTTTTTGTCTGAAGACATTAATTTTATATTTAAAGTCTTGAATGGGTAGTCTTTGCCACATTCTGCTCTTGTGAAGTTAATAGGCGCCCCTCACTTATGACAGAGCATCTTGTTTTCCACGGTCTCAGGTCACTTGCCACGATTAGATCCTTTGCTGTTGGGACTTTATGGTTATCATTTTTGCTCTTCAGTTTATATTTTAAAGACATTAACATATATGTGAGATTCATAATTAAAAGTCACCGGATTATTATTTTTTTTACTGTTGGCTTACAAAAATGGAAGTAAATTAAAGCAGATTCACAACTCTGTCAAGATAGCATTCTAAAAATCAATACCACAAGCTGATCTCGATCTGCTTTCCAAATGCCACATAATCAGTCCTGTGCCAGTGATATAAGTCCATTGGAGTGGAAAACATGGAGCTGGAATATTATGTGCTCAGCTGATTCCTAGTTCATGGGTAGAGTAACCTCAGCTGTTCTTCTGGCTGCCATTAAGTGGTCCCACAGCTCCTACAAATTAACCAGTCAGGGTGGGCAGCGCTTGGCCCTTTGAGTGATTCAAGATAAAGGAAAGTAGAGAGGCAACTTTAAGCTCCAAGCCATTTAGAATCTGATTTTAGAAGAATATGATACACAGGATAAGAGTAAAATTGTAAGATAGGGTGTGATACTGACAGCATTTAGAGCACTGCTGTCAATCTTAGTGAAATGTAGGTTATATGGAGAGATTTGAAGGAAGAGAATGAGCGTGCTTTGCTGACAAGAGAGAAGGGTATTTTTTTTTTTAAGTATGAGAACTTTGCTTTGAAGACAATAGCAAATTTAGAGAAGGAATAGACAGAAAGAAGGAAGATGTATGAATGCTGGTATTATGCTGATGCTAATATCTGTGGTGTTTAAGAAATAATGAGCCAAATGACATATGTGAAAATTCTTTTGAAAAGTATTGTAGGGGAAAGCTAACAATGTATTTTTCATGGTTAGTGGTTTCTAAACCCTACTCTCTGCCCCGGAGTTTCCTTTAATTAGTTACAAAATTAGCTATTGCCCTGAATGTATTTGGAGTTAAAATAATATTTGTTCTTTTTTTTTTTTTTAAAAGGAAATAAGGAAAAAAGTAAAGGCATTCTGGAATTATTTTAGATTTGTATTTTCAAACTAGTTAAACACAGTACTCCATAAAAGTGTCACACTGTTACTTATCCACTTCATCAAATTACTGTATTTGCTTCTTTTCCTGATTAAACTTAAATTCTTTCAGGGTGGGTCTGTAAATAAAGGGAAAACTACTTTTTATTATTATATTCTTGTATCAGAACACTGAGCAGTTCTTTACTTAAAAAGGTCTCTTCCTCAGTTGCACTTACTTGTGTTTACAATGATTCTCAGCCACGTTACCAGAGATGATGCAGGAAATAGAAGCAGCATAAGTGAGCTAGAAATATTTCTGACTTGGTGAAGTTGGATGAGGAATCCCTAGGAGGGAAGGGTGGAGTTCTGGAAAGTCAGCTTTACAAGCCGCAGCCAGTTCTCGGTGGCTGCGTAGACGCTGCATCTCATTGTATCTTTGGAGTATGTAACACCTAGCCCCGTCTGCATTTGCTCAGGGAGACTTATTCTTGTTGCTGCCTCGTCTTCTCCAGGTCAAGTTTTACACATTTGGGTACTGATTCATGCTATACAACTATGTACAACATGCTATACAGGCATCTCTGAAAGCCAAGGGCGAGTTAGAAGGGAGAAACAGACACATGTAAACTGAGAGAGTTTAGGACTCTGTGTCCTGTTGAGAATTTCTGTCTGCGCATCAGCTCTGCAGACCTGCTTGGCTGTTTCTGGTAGACTGGGATAATGAAAAGTGAGGCCAAAGCTTCACTGCTCGAGCCAAACATGCGTTGCTGTTCTGTGCTCCTAAGACAATTGTTATATCTTAATGGCATATGACAGCCAGAACTATTTTCAGTTGTTCAGCTGCTCCTGATCAGGGTTGGAGGACTGCAGGGCGAGCCTAGGCACTAGTAAACCACTAAGGAATACCAATAACTTAATCAAGGCTGTTTCCTGCCTGCCAAGCATAGTGGCTAGTGCAGAGCCAAGGGCTGGCACAAAAGCCTTGGATTGCTCCCAGACAGTTGTTCCTCTAGGGGAAAATGGGGTGCAAATATGGGGCAATGAGAGCATCTTGTTAATTTTGCAGGGATACAAGAGTTCATCTCCAAAGAGAACTATTAAGCCAAAAAGTGGGAGCCTAGCTTGTTTTGAAGACCCAAATCTCATAGAGTTGCAAGCAATGGACAATTTTCAGCTTTCTTACAGTGATTTTTGTTAACATGTCTTACTGATCACTCTGATCTAATAGCTACCTGATACTCAGTGCTTCAAACCACCTGTGCACAGGCATCTGAATATGAAATTTTTACTCAGTCTTCAGCTGTTGTTCCTTTATTAATGTTGTTTTGTGATTTGATACTGAAAATATCAATCTACTTTCACACATTTCTACTTTTTGGAAGATTCTCTGTCTTTAACCCTAGTCATTTTAGATATAGGTGAAACTTGTCTACACAGGAATAAGCTTGAAGAGCAGTTGAAAGTTTTTAAGCAGGCATATACTCTTTCCTCCTAGATCAAGCACAGCAAAGAAGGGGAAGAAAAAAAAAGGTTTTACATGTAAACTTCCCCATCTTTCTGACCTTATAAAAGAGAACAGGTCAATTAATATAGGTCAACATTTTTGTAATGCATCCACAGCAATCCAACTACTGGAACAAATACTTGAAAACTTTTTATAGAAACTCACAAATTTTTAATACCTCTTTTTATTGTTTTTAAGTGACATTCTTGGGTTTATGGTTTTTCCTAGACCTTAATGACAGTTTAGATACTTAGTCTCAGTTCTGCCACTGAATGGAAGGGATAGTCCGCTCAGACCTCGAAACTAGAAAAACATTGGCTGTAAGAATTTATCTTTGTTCAAATTTATCAGTTACTCCTTTGCATCAAGAGTATATAATGCCTTCCTGTATCTGGCCTTTCTAATCTGTAATCTTTCCCCTTTCCTTTCTCTTCTTTTGCCTCAAATTAATTTCATTCTTCTGAGACTAAGTTCTCTTGGCAATGCTGACTGAGCTTGCAGTTTCCTCCTAATAAATTGGCCTAGATACCTAATTAATCTTCATTTTCTCTGCAAGGGGCGCTATCTTCCAGCAATGACTTGAATTTCCAAGACTTTTTTTTTCTTCACAAAGAAACTGAGGGCTAAATCAAATAAGTAACTGATATTCCTGAAAACTAAGCATATTCTCCTCTCCTCAGCTCTGAATTTATAGTCTAGAGCCCTGTGGTGGGTGCCTGGATAGGTGAATGGGCAGGATTGCCTTCTTCCAAGTAGGGTGCACAGAGCCACCCGTGCATCTTAATCACTTAAAATTGGCATGCTGGACATGCAGCTGCCTTTGAGCATCTTCTTTAGAAGATGTGATCAACCTTCATGTCCCAGCTCCTCTGTGCCACATACACAACTGAAGGAGCAAGCATGATGATTTGTATGCAAACCTCCAAGTCCCACTTCCTAAAACCTTTAGTTTACAGCTCTTGACTAAGACAACTCTTAGCTCTTCCAGCAGATGTCTGTTAAAGTGTGGAGGAGGTGGATGGTATCATGCCCTACTATCTAATAACTTAGTATGTACTGTCATCTTCTGTCTGAGGGAATGAAAATGGATGCCGACCTTTTACCTGAATGCTGCTGTAGTAGCAGCTCTTCTTTTCAAATTCCTTTCCACACATCTCCAAAATCCACTGGGACAGGGGAAAAAAAAGCCCTGTCACTCTGTGGGGAAAGTCTTTCCTGGAAGCAGAAAGACTTAGGCTTCTGGTCAGCAGCTGTTTGCCACTTGATGTGTATTATATGATATATAAAACTCTTTTGAGAAAATATTGAAACACACAAATTACCCATTGTAGTCATCTTCCTCTACTACAGAGTACAGATCGGCTTACCCATGCATGCACATGCATGTAAGCTCATCCCTTAAGAGCATTACAGGACATAGTACTGTTTATTTGTATTTTTTCCTTTTTTTTGAGGATTTTTACTCCAATTATTGTATTCCAACTGGTGTCTCAGGTTCAGCAAACTGACACTTTTTAGGGAAACAGCAGGATTTTCTGTTTTGTTTTTTGAAAGGAAGGTGCAGAAGCATTTCTTTTGTGAGTGTTCTAGCCACTAGTCTAGTGGGTCTCTTCTCTCCCCCTGCCCCCCCCCTTTTTTTTTTTAGTAAAGAAAATGGAGAAGACTTTTTTTCCTTAAGGGTTCTTAATAACATAGACAAAACTGAGTATTGACCATTCCAAGAGAGGAAGATGGTTGTTGTATTATGTTTTCATGTTCCAGCCCTTCTCTTTGCCCCTCTTAACTGCCACTGACCTCCTGGCACTGAGCAGGAACTTGCAGACTTTGTTTTTCCCATCGCATGCGTGTCCTTGTGTGAAGTGTCTTCAGTCCAGGCTGGTGTCTGCCAGTTAGGTACGCTTTCTTGGGACCGCGTCACTCCCTCACCTCTTTCACAATGATCCATCCTCATGATTCTCTCCAGTCTGCCCAGCACCTGCAGTGCTTATTTTCTGTGCACCAGTAGCGGGGGGAGCCCGTGCAATCTGCCTTTGCCTGCAGTGGTGGCAAAATGGTCCTGCAAAGCCATGGCAGAGAATGGAGGCAAAGTTTTCTATCTGCAGAGGGAAAAGGAGGAGAGGCAGCCTGGGCATGTGGGACTGTAGCTGCTTCCTTCAGAGCAGCAAAGCTTGCTCAGCTGCTTGGCGATGGGCATCCTCAAAAGGAGTTGTTGCTTTGTCTATATTTTAATTCATGTGCAAAATTAAAGCTTGGGCAGTTTAAAAAAAATAGGATCTTTATGTAATATAGAGGCCTGCAAGTTTATGTGATTTCTAAGGGTTGAATTTCAGGACTGCAATTTCAGATCATCAAGGGTGATTTTTTATTTTCATTTGACTTGTAAGGTTTTTTTCCTTCCCGGTAATTATTTTAAGTATGTATTTATATTTTGTGCTTTGAACAATGTATCTGGCCTCACAAACTACTCTTTCTGCCTATAAATATTGCTCTTCTATATAACCCAACTTTTTTGGTTCTTAAGGCTTCGTACATTCATGACACCTTGAGGATAACATTTTAAGTGGTGATTGTAAAAACAGACCTATAGTAAAACAGATGTGAATTCTTAATAAAAAGTATTCCATTTTTAACTTTTTTGAAGTTCAGTTAGTTTTATAGGAGTGAAAGGAAGAGCAGGGATTTATTGAGTAAACGTGCTTTTAAGCTCCTACAGCTTAAGAACATATCTGGTGTTTACTGTGTTGACCAATTTGTTCTGGCAGCTCTAATTCCCAGGTGATAGGGTATTTTAGCTTTACCCTTTGGAGAAAAAGCTAGGGCATAAAGGCTTACTTCTTGTGTATGGTCAGTAAATATCAATTAAAATTATTCTTGAAGTTTTTTGACATTTATTGTACACCCTTGACAACCAGATTGACATGAAAGACTACAATAGCTCCTGAACAGCTGTTAAATTCCATTGTATCAATGATCTGTGAACTAAACAGAAGTTGGCTGACAGAGTGTATCTTGCTTTGAAGAAGCCATCATGGGCCATTGGGTCAAAAATGGTCTTTTAAGAAGGGGCCTAAGTATAAATTCACAACGCCTTGAAAGGAAAATTAAATAGCCTCAGGGCTATTTGGATTCTATTTCAAAACTTCAAATGCTTTTCAGAGTGTAAATCCTTAGAGATGGAGCTCAGGCTTTATATGTGTCTGTAAAGCACTGAGTATATCCACAGGTGAGTAATCACCATCCACCCTGCTGGTATATAAGTGTATGTGCTACATCTACAGCTCTGAATAAGAGGGACTATTCCCTCACTCCAAGGCTGTATGGTACCCACAAGTTCATGTCCAGACTGCAAGAGCAGTTTGGCCAAATCTGCACTTAAGTGGTCTTTCAACCTGGGATTCCTGTGTCCCCACGACCTCTTTATTATGAAATATTTTCTGTGTTTTTCTCAGTTTGAAACTTCTCATATCATGTCAAAGATTTTTGTTGCAGCTGAGCAGAGTGGCTTTTCTTTGTCATGAACCTTCCAAGTCAGTAGTAAAAAGCTGTGTAGAGAAAATAATCCAGATCCTGTGAAATCTCATCTATGTAAACTCTGGAGTGAGCTACATCTCTAGGTGGACTTAGGCGCTAAGATGGAGAAGGGATAGTTCAAATAGTCAAAACAACTACGAAATATCTAGTCTGGATTATTAGGGTCCAGTGCCTAAACTTGCTTCCCTGGTCCTTTTTTAATGAATGATGGAGCTACAGCTACATGTCTCTTCGCGCCACCCCTCCTGCCTGTGCAGTAGCAGCAATAAAAGTCTCTTCAGAGGTCTGCATTATCATAGCATTTTTTTGTTTGTTTGTTTCTCTAAATTAGTGAGTGTCTGCTGTCATATTCTCTCCACACCTGGCCTATTGCATTTTGAGCCAGCTAATAAAATCCCCATTCAGGGCTCTCCTGGGAAGGTGTAGGAAGGAAACAGCTGGCTGTGACGGATAGTGCTTTGTGTGCTTCTGAAAGGTGCTAAACGTTACAGTGGTACAAGACTTGTATGAAAAAAAACCTTCACAAATCAGATGCAAAATTTTTGCTAAATGCAGATGACAAAAAGAATTTTGCTTTTGGGTGTTGCAATAGTCTTTTATGTATATAGAAAACAAGCCAGTGGAGGGCCTCTTAGAAAACTGGCAGCAGGGCTCTGTGGCGATCACTGTCCTAATACCAGGAACCTCGTGCCACTGCAGCAGTTGCAGATCTAAAGTCATAGTATATTGTATTTATGCATCAGATTCCTCCCCACTGTGACAAAGTTAGCGAATTCCTCTTTCTGCCTTGTTACCTGTCATTTTTTTTCTGTCCTGGGATCAGTCGAGCAGACAAACGTGTATGTGAGGGCAGTGAAGAGGTTCCTACTGACCTGCTGCAGGTGCAATTTAAATTACTTCAGCTGTCTTTGATTCAGCCAATTGAATTGGGCTTTGTTTCCTGCTGCTACCTGTGGTTTGTACAGGCTATAGAGAATGCACTTTCCGTGCTTAACTGTTCTTCTGAAAAGGAATTTCTTCTTCAAGGCTGGAAGGAGAATTGTCCAAAAGATCATGGTTATTTATTCCCAAGTAAATTGCAGTGAATTAGTAGGAAAAAGTCAGTAAGATTAATAGTCTTAATCACCCACTCTAATTAATTAACTATGGGGAAGTTTTCCCTAGCTACTTGCACAAATCGTATTTTCAAAGTACATAAGATCTCCCTGTAATGCTAATTGGTTATGCGTTTATGCATCTAGAGTTGCTCATCCTTGGACTATAATGAGGTTGCATCTGTGTGTCAATGAAAAGTGGAGCAAGCACTTCCTTTTTTTAGTAGATCCACATAAAGCTGATGAATGATGAGTGATTTGCTTATGAAAAATATCCTGAAGTATGACAACTGCCAAGCAAAACTTTCTCAAGTCCTGTGGAGAAATCTGAGGAGCAATGAATGCGTGTTTTTGTCTATGACAATGTATTAAAAAAGGAAGCTGCTGAATACCAAGAACAATTTTCTTCTGAAGTTATACAGAGAAAGCTGACAAATGCCAAATGAATTTTTCTGTAATAATGAGATGAGGAGAAAGCTAACAGCTACAGCATAGATAGTTTGCCCTATGCTTATTAAAATTTATAGAGGAGAAACTAATTGTTCACTTGTGGCAACTCAGTCAATGGGCCAAAGATATTTGCATGATTATGAATACTCTTGAGCATGTGGTGCTAGTATATGTTGCTTGGTTAGTCTAAGTATCTTGCCTAGCTGATCATTTGCCAACAGAAGGGATGCAACTGTTTTTGCTCTTGGTTAGGCAGAGATGTTCTATGAGCACCTCACAAAAAAAGCCATTCTATTAGCAGATACTACTTGCTGCTTGGCTGAGTTAGAGCAGTGTGAAAGCACAGTAACATTAAAGAGTTCCAAGCTGAATTACAGCAAAACAGTTGATTTATATTGCATTTATGCAGCTTTGTCTAACTGATACTGTTAGAGAGTTTTGGGGAGAGTGGGACAGAAAAAGATTTCCCAGAAATGATTAGAACTCTTCATCACTGTGGGTTTGACACAAAAAAATCCTGTATGAATCTCTGGTATTAAAAGCACCGCAGTCTGTAGCAGAGATGTGTCAGATGAGAAACAAGGATTGCTAAAGATGAAAGGGCACGACAGGAAGTTGAGTCCTGCCTGCAGTGCCCCTCCTTGCCTTCATCCCTTGGAGCAGACTAGATATTTGACTTCCCTGGTCCACAGTAGATCTGTGACTTCAGGGAAGGCATTAAGTGATTTAAGAGTTGAGGCTTATCCCTTTCTGGGTAATATTTACTACTTAATTCTGGGGTTTCTGCTAGAAGTCTTTTATCTTTTGTTCACAACCTATTCGGGATGATGAGGGAGGATATTGCTTTTGTTTGCTTGCTCTTTGTTTTCTATGTTGGGAAGAGGCTAGGGTGGGAGGCAGGAGCCTGGTGCGGGCTCCGGCCTGGTTGCAGTGCCTTGTGTTGCCAGAATGGTTTTTGGAGGGAGGGTGGGAGGCCGTTTCACCCCAACGAGCAGCAGGGCTGCCTGGAGGGAGATGCTCCGTACAAGGAGCAGAGCAAGAGGTGGCCAGAGGAAGAAAGCAGAGGCCAAGAGGTTGCTTAGGAGAGCAGAAGCACAGATGTGCTAACAGCCCAGCCTAAGAGTGCAGTGTGCAGGAGAAGTCAAGAATAAAATGATTTGCCAACCAAACTGTCACTGGCAGATCTGAGCTGTTAGAACTAGCATTCGGTCTGATAAAGTGTTGTGTTAGTGTTTGCTTTTGAGAAAAGAGGCATTCATACCTCAAAGCTCTGGGTAACTGAGGATAGCAGCACAGAAGCATTTCAACTCTTTCAGATATAGAAAAGACACTTAGTTTTTTTAAATTTACCTCTTGATGCACTGGTGAAATTAGATTAATTTTTTGATTCAGTTAAAGCAAATGGAGAACATATGATTCCTCCACAATCAGCAACNCCTTTCTGCAAATATTCCAGCATGCACAGGACTTTGAGAGAAAAGGAGAGTAGGAAAAGCCATAAAATTATCTTATAAAAGCAAAGGAGAATCTCATCTCTTGATTCCCGTGGGAGCTCTGCTTGGTACCTCAGGATGATCTTGTTCCAGAGCAAAGGATCTCTGTCACTTACTTTCACCCAGGGCTTGTATCTTCTTTATCTCAGAAAGCTCATCATGCTGTGCAGCCAGGAAAGGATGTGTCTTGTGTTGTGGCTCAGCTGTCTGATGATACAGCAGTGTCTACCATTCAGATGTAAAATCTGCAAGAACAATGGTTATAATAGTGTTTGATCACAATTCGGTCATAAAATATGGATTGTATAACTAAAACAAGTAGATCACAGCTCTGCTTTTCGGACTGAGACTCAGCTGCTCTTAAATGAGCACTGCCTTGACACATGTATCTGTGTTTCTTTTTTTGTCTTGCTAAAAACTAGATCATTTATATAAGGCATGGTACAACCCATCCCTCCCTCTGCCATCATAATACAGATACTCAAAGTTCCTCTAATATGTATTCCAGGAAGGTTGTGCGTTGCAACTGTAGTCTTCTCCAGTCACCAGTCCGCCTTCCTAATGACATGCTTTGTCTATGCCATAGGCTAATTTGTGACGAGGGCTTGTAAGCAGAGCCAGCTTTCTCTGAAGCCATGAGTTAGGGGGGAGAGGGGTCTGTGCCCTTCACTGGGGGAGGAAGGTGCCTGCGTGGAGCATCCAGGGGTGGTGATGCCCTGGCATCGCTGCACTGCCCAGACCTCTTTAGAGCAGCTCTGGCTATAGTCTTTGGAGGCTCCAAGATTGTGCCTCCGGCATGTAAGAGCTATAGTTCAAACATATTTCTCCTAGCACGCTCTGGACTGTACTTTTAGCCTCTTCTGTTCTACCACCTTCCTGCTGCAGCATGACAGCCCTGAGTTAACATTTAAGAGTGTACGCTAAGGTGACGACTTTTTAAAAGAAAATCAGCATGCAGCTTCCCATCCTGCAAAATCACATGCCACCTAACAGTTCCCATGGTCATTGTCCTTCCCTAAAAGCACCCATTTCACTTCTCAGTTCCCTTTTGTATATGCTGAAAAGAACATTTCTGTGCAGAGTTCTTAGGCATAATTCAATTTCCAATTTTGGTTTAGAAACTGCCTTAAAATCGGAAGGCAAAATAGTTTCTTTTGCTTTGCCCCACCTGAGAGGAGAATTTGAATTTCTTCTAGAAGAAACTTCACCCACTGGATTGAGGTCACTCCTACCTTATTATTCTTCCATCCGTGCCTGTGCAAAAGCACGTAAAGAGAACTGCATTAGGACAAGCCTGTAATCCAAGTCCCATCACAGAAATCCTCAGCGAGTCAATCTCATTCTAGGCAGCTCCTGGTATTTGACCATTTATTTCCTTTATTCTTCCTCCTGAAATAACACATAATGGATGCACCTGTCCAGTCATGCAGAGAAAATGAGGGCACTGCATGTAAGTTAAGTAATGACTCTCTAGCCCTAAATGTTTCCCCCAGCACTTTGGTCCCCAGCATGTAGTGGTACATATTTTTTGTCTCTCTCTTTTGAAGCAAGACTCAATTTAATTCTCTCCGAAGTGTCAACTGCTGTGATTGCTTTATTACACAGTCTTATGCCACTCATAGCTTATCAAATTTTAAATTACCATATAAATCTACATAGTTAGACAATATAAGAAACATCACTTTAAATGTATCTAATCTCATGTTCAAAGTTAGATAAGAAACAATCAACACTTTAGAATGAAAGTGATACCCCTAAGCTAGAAAATGGGAACCTAACAAAATTATCTACACTAATCATCATTAACTATAATAATACTTGCAAAACAAAAAACACTGGTGTAATTAATTGTAACACCTAGGGGGTGAAAAGAACCAGACAAAAAAAATCTCAGATTACACAGTTTGCTAATTCTGCAACATGGTAATATGAGGGATTGCTAATTATATACGCTAATATTGCTAACGTTTTAGCAGAATAAATGTAGTGTACTGTGCGTATTATAATGTAGTAGGCATGGCATAACCTCTGTGAATTTGAACTCCCGAAGTGGAGAAAACAAGAATTAAGCTAGCAACAGTGCTTGGCTGGAAATCTGTATACAATTACCTTGCAGTCAGCGAAAAGAAAGCCTGCTGCAAGAACAGACCTGGGAGCAATGCTTTATTAATATACGGGAGGAAGATAGTCTGGAAGAAACTTTCGCCTGTATTGGGAAGGGAGCTTTGGCATGAGTTGAAGAGGGAATACTGTACCAAAGAAACAAATCAGGAAGACTTGTTTTGAATTTTATTAGTTGCTTGAAAGCAAGCTCTCAAAAGTCCCATTACTAAGAAAGCATTCAGTCCGATTCCGTAGGCAAGAAAAGAAAACAGAGATAAACAGGCCTGAGGCAAGAGTGGCCAAGATGTCATACAGTAAACGTGACTTGGGCTGTGTAGACCTGTGTCTTAGAAGTTGAGCCTCTGAGGACTAGGAGGTACACCGACCAAAGATGTGGTCGCCTACTGAAAGCTTGACCTCCTGTGATCTGGGCAGCGCGTTTCACAGGTGGAGCTTCTGCAACAGCAGCCGCCCCACGGCATTGGCATTCTGCTGCCTTATGCACTCCCTCATAGCTGCGGCGCTCAGGGAGCGTTTCTGGCTGCTTTTCTATTAACTCCTGTTCTGAACACACGGTGAGGAGATTGCGGTGCTTCCTCAACTGTTTTCATGCTTTTGCTCAGGTTGATTCCGATTGTTAAATATTCAGTGTGTGTGCAGGACTGCAAGCCTTCCTTTTGTTAAAAGGTCTGTTTGACTATGTGAATAAGAATTGACGTGAGTAATTGAAGCTTAAAATAATGTGACTTAGCCCAATACATATGAAATGAAATATAAGTAGACTGAAAGGAATGAGACTTCTGAGGAGAGCTGGTAGTGCTGCCCATCAACTGGATGGATGGCTTTGTGCTAGGAAAAACAGTCTTCACCTGCATATAACTTCTGACTTTAGCAGTCGTACTGAAGGTTTCTAAGACCTGCATCTGCTTTAGAGTGATTAATGTGGGGGTGTGTGTTTGCATTTAAAAGTTTCAGATGATATATGTTGTTCCTAAAAGAAAAACACAGGATTTTCTTCTGGGTAAGTTAAATACAAGCACCTCACTGGGAGGCTAGACAGCCCCTGTGATAAGGGGGGAAAAAAAACCCTGCTGGGTTTGCTCAGGGGAAATACCCAAATTCCGTGGCTTGATGCTGCAGAAGAGATCAGCTTGTGGTCAGATGGTTGCCTCTCCAGCCAGAGAGCTGAAGCTGCAGAGGCAGTGCTGCCCGGGCCGACTGCCGCCAGTGACCGCTGCCCTCGCCAAGCCAGGCTGGGCAGTTGGCGTGCGGAGGCTCGTGCCGTGGAGCAGAGGACCCCGGCATGTCTTTTGGTGGTCCCCGGGTGTTCGTGGGGAGAGAGTGGTCTCCCCGCGTGGGAGGGCAGCTGGAAACGGGAATGCCAGGATCTCAGGGGATTGCTGCAGGCCTAGGTGACTAGGGAAGCTGCACTGGGCAGAAGCAGCTTGCTCTTCCTCTCTTCTCCAGCCTCTGCCTCCTGTAGCTGCGCTGCCGTGCCACAGCGTGCCCCCGCCGTGCTATGCGGGGCATGAAATGCCACGTGGCCGCTGCCCACAGAGCGGGGAGCGAAGGGGATGTCCAGTCATGCCTGACGAGCCGGCAGCCCTCGTGCCTCTGCTCTCCTCCGCCGGCAGCTGCAAAGCCCGTGGGCAAACCCCGCTCCCCGCCTGGCCAGCCGCTGTCGGGGAGGGCAGGAGAGATCTCTGCCGCCATCCCTCCTGGCCAAAGCCCCTGCGCGGCTGGGGTGCCAGCAGGCTTCGGTGGGGCAAGTATCCGCTTGAGCGAATGACGTTACCAAACAATCCTGAAAAAGTACTGGTAAGGGTGGCACGGTCAAGCCTCCAAAGTTAATTAGGAAAAAACCCCATATTTTTCTGATTGTCACAACATGAGAGACAGTCCCCGGTGGCTCTAAACTCATTTGGCTCTGTTGCTTTATAGGTGCTGTGCTGGTTTAGCTGGTCAGATGAACTCATTTAAATGTAGATAGTGTCCAAGATTCAAATCACTAGGCTTGTAAACAATTGGAAAGCACAGGTACTTATAGTGGGGAACACTTAAAAATTACTTTTAGTTGCAAGAACTGAGAACCTGTGCTTTGCATTTTGGCCATTTGTTTCCCAGCATTTCCAAGTCAATCCTCTTTATGAAATGCATCTTAACATGAAGAGAATAAAGACAAGCTTAGATATCTTACAGTCTTATAGAGCTGAATTCTAAGAAGTCTTATACTGTACTCTTTTTCCAAAATAAGGAACCCTTGTAACTTTTTTCCTTGTTTCCCCCACCCCTGGGGAAATTCTGTGTATAACCTGTTGCTTTACAAAAATAATTCTGGCTGACTCCATCCATTTTTTCACTTATGATTATGCACTGTGTTTGAAAATGCAAACCTACCACAAAGTGAACAGGAAGCTGGGTACTTTTTACTTTGATGCTAGTTTTGCTTTTTGAAAAACTTACAGAACATGAACTCAATCTGTCTAGCATGCAAAATTCAGTGCAATATAGGTATAAATTTTATAAAATTTCTACTGAAACCTAGTAGAGCTTATGAACTGCAAACTGGTCAGCCCAGTCTCTTTTCTCTAAATATTGAAGTTTAAACATTCTCAGATGAAAAGTGAAAGACAGGTATACGTTGTCTATTAGAAATGATAAGTTATAAAAGTGATGGTGTCATTAGAAATGATAAGTTATAAAAGTGATGGTGTCAATAGAATAAAGTAGCATAAGATCCAACTTTCAAAATAAGTATCTGGCATGTCTACCATCTGGCAGTTGATGAATGTTTCATTCATGTCTTGTTCACTATCTCTCTGGTTGTCATGGGTCGTCATATTTATTTTTGTTGGGTTTTGAGTGGTTTATTTTTGTCCCCCCTTTCTGACTAGTTCAGATGACCAGCCTCAGAATTAAGAGAGGAAGAAAACCTAGGAAATATATTGCTCCAGTTGCTTCTATTCTGTATTATGACAGATTTTTTTCTGATATTCATTTTCCTTCTGACACCTTATCAGATTACTGCAACTTATTTTTAGGCTGGGAAATTGAATGAAAAGTTGAAGCTGGTGTATGAAGTAGGCCTGCTTTATTGATAGTAGATGGAAGAGGCACTTGCTATGCTGTAAATAATGAAAGTCGCCTCCACTGCAAAGCCACGTTTTAGCCTGTCAGTCCCCAGCCTGTACTGTTGCTCGGGGTTATTCTGTCCCAAGTGCAGAAGTTTCCTTTTCCCCTTGTTGAACCTCCTGAGTTTTCCTGTTGGCCCTTTCTCCCACCTTGTCATGGTGGCAGCCCTGTGCTTTGGTGTGTTGGCCTCTCCTGCTGCTGCCATCCACAGTCTGCCTGAGGGGTTGGTCCCCCTCCTTTCATCCAGCTCACACGTGATGATATTTAACACGATCAGCTCCACTATCAAACCCTAAGATAGGGTAGTCATTAAAAAAAAAAAGTTATGATTGGCAATTAGGCTTCAAACTGTTGACCCTAAAAGTCCAGCCCGTCTAGCCACCTCACAGACCACCCATTCAATCCCAGTACCTTATCTGCCAAGTGACACTGGTGAAAGTCTTTACAAACTGAAAGTAAATGACATTCTCTGCTGTCCTCCAGTTCACAGAGTCAGTTGTTTCATCATAGTAAGTAATCACGCTGCTCAAGTGCAATTTTGTAAATCTCTGCTGAGTGTTCCCAATCACCTTCCTGTCTTTCACCTGCATAGAAGTGTCTTTCACGAGGACTTGGCAAATAAATAATTTTCCCAGTGACTTAAGGGTGCCTTAGTGACTCGTAGTTTCCTGGATCCCAGTTCTGTTGTTCTGACTTTTTATTATTTTTTTTTTTTTAGGATGGCAGTAACATTTGCCTTTTCCTAGTCATTGTGGACCATGTAAGTTAGCACAGCGCTTTGCCATGAGGCCACTCTCTATCATCTTCAGTATTGGCCAGCATGCTTTGGTATGCTTTGTCCTGTTCCACGGACAGGTATACCCTTGGCTTACTCAAGCATCCCATAATTTGATTCTCCTCTGTCTGGTAGTTCCTGTTTACCCCAGCTGACACTGAAACTGAGAGCAGACGTCCTCAGCAAAGGCTGGTGCAAAGAAGGCATTGAGTATCCTGGCCTTTTCCATGTTTTTTCTTATATATGTCAACTCCTCATTCAGCAGCAAGCTCACATTTTCCTACATCTTGATTTTTGCTACCGAGGTACCTGTAGACTCCCTCCTTGTTGTCCTGCTCAACTCTCAGCTGTTTCAGCTTCAGCCAAGCTTTATCCATCCTGAACCCAACCTTGCACACAGGTGATCTCTGTTCCATAGCCTCCCCCTGCTCCCACCTTCCTTGTGCTTGCTTTTCACCTCTCAAATCCCTCAGGATTTCCTAATTCAGCCAAGGTGTGCCTGCCCTGCTTTGCCAGGGGTACCCTGCCAGTCCCCAGCAGTTCCTCGCTCTTCAGAGAGTGTCCTGTTGTGACAGAAGGCCAAGTCCTGTCGCAAACACCGGGAGCTGAGCCAGCCCTTGGGTACAGCGGAGAAGTTAGTGCAGTAGCCTGAATATTGCAGAGCACTCAGCAAAGATCGGAGAATGGCAGAAGGGTCCTTGCAAACTGATTCTGAAAGCAAGCCTATGGAGATCCTTTCTGGCAAAAACTGTTCAAAGACTGGTAATATTCGAGCAAGGAAATTCTGTCCTGTTGCTTATGTCTCTTTTATTGATTAGTCAGGAAACTTTTTGTGCCTTCTGTGACACACGACTTAAAACCCCCACAGCAATCAAACCCTAACTTCATCAAGCTTTTTCTCCTCGAGTCTCCTCCTGACCTTCATTGGTCTGAATGAGTAATACTTTAATTTTCCTTCCCCACCGTTCCTGATGCAACCCTCCCCCTCCTCCTTTTTTTTTTTTTAAGCTTGTATTAGATCTCTGCTCTTTCAAAACCATAGAAATATGTAGCAATGGCATTAGGAGCTCAGGAAGTAGAAGAGTGAGATCAGTCCATAGAGTATTGTTGTTCTGTGCTGCTCAGGTGAAGTGGGACTAAAGTAGTTTTATATCAGCATTCATCAGCATCCCCAGCAGGGAAGATGACTGGGTTGCTTTGTTAATGTGCTCTTGCAGTTACTAAAACATCTATTAGGGGTCATTGACATTTGGGCACAAACAAGGGCTGTTCCCAAAAACTCTCAACAAGGAAAGGAGAGAAAATTAAAGTAATATTATCTCAGGTCAGGCTGATAAATAGTTGTTCATAACCCTGTTGTTGTGGGTTTTTTCCCCTTATTTCTTCATTTTGTTTCAGAAAATCTCAGGTAGCTAGTACAACACTATTTTTGAGAGGCAAAAATTAATATAACTGATATAGTTCTTGCCCAACTTCAGCAATAACAAAAAGAAGTGTTCAGTATAAGTTTGGGTATTGTTTGTTTTTTCTGGTGATTTTTTTTTTTTGGTGGTGGTGTGAGGTTTTTTATTGTGTTAGTTGCTTTTGGTGGTTTGTTTTTTTCCCTCAGGTTGTATCACTTAATTTCATATCTTTTAAACTGAAGAATGCAACTTTTGGAAACATAACAAGACACTTAATTGCACAGATGTTTTTACATAAACTGGGACTGACAACCTCAATTGTAATTGCAAGAATAGTGAACCTCCAAAGTGTCTGTTTAATCAAGAATGAATTTCAAAATACAGAGCACCTTTTTTCCACCTTATCTTGGTTATTTGGAGTTGGCTTTGTTTTTTCATTATAGTGTGTAACATATTATATAGTATGGAAAATCATATTTTGACATGTTTATTTTTGTGGAACTACAGGCTAAGGAACTGCTGTTTCTAGGGTTTCCATCAGGTACAATGTTACCATTTTTCCTGCAGTATATGCTATTTTAGCCATAATTTATTTCCAAATTGGCTTTTATTGAACAGTTTTTCTAATTGTGAAGAGTCTTTTCAGATTAGTGCATGTATGCTTGTGTTATACAAAGTTAGATCATCTCCACTATGGCTGAAGCATGTTGAATTTTGCTTGCAGAATTTTGTGCCTGACTGCATTAAAAGGTTTGCAAGAAACAATGCAAATAACCCTGCTACTGTTATTAGATGTTTTCCCCTCTTTTTTTTTCTTCCTACTTTAGAGAGGATATTCTGATTATTGATATTTACACAGTTAAAAGCCAAATAATTTGATTTTTGATGTTTAGCTTTATGAAAAAAAAAGCTCCTTTTTTTAGAGTCAGTTTATCTTCTTTCTTTCTTTATAAACAGTTAGAAACATGGCTGGTCTTTCAGACATCCATTGTCTTACTGACTTCAAACAAAGCGTCAGCGATGGGGGTCTTATGTTGACTCCAGCCAACTCTGACACATAGATTGTTTTTAAAGATTATATGCCATGGCTGTGTGAAAATCAAAAATGTTTTTTCATGCTTTTACCCTAACATCTATTCCTAGAGGTTGATGGACAAATCCTTGCTATCATTAGTTTGGCTGCATGGTTGGGTTTTGCTTGTTATTCTGAAGACAGAATTGCTGAGACCAGAATAGCCACTTCCATGGAAACGGGGAAGTGGTGCCTTTCCTCACAGAGTACTGCACACCAATAGATCTTAAACTGTTATGAGGTCCAGGCCTCAATGCTAATAAGCTGGCAAACTGTTGCCCTTGCCCTCTGTCACATCACTTTTTTTTTTTTTTGTGTGTGTGTAGAAGATCACTGAGAAAATTCTGCCTGGACAAAGCAAAGATGGCATCTTTTGAATTACTTTAATTTCCTTGCCCCAGTAAAAGCATGGAAAGACCTGGTGGAGAATGACATGTTTTGTTAACTTTGCAGATATGGGACAAAAGCAAAATATTTTGCTAATTCCTTTAGGTTTGTGGATGTCTTCTTTTTTTTACACTGTGCATGTGTAAGTGCTAGTGCAGATCTTACATTAGCTGAGTTGGATGAATGCTTTTCTGATATCTCTTACTTGGTATCCTTATCTTCCTGGGAGACTACCAAAGCAGCTGCGAGCAAGGTTCGCTCTTCACCCTCTCTCTTAAAACCCTCTTTCAAGGTGTTACAGCAGAATACATCTCTCTTGCTAGAGATGTATATGCTGCAGGAGCATTCAGGAACAGATGTGGAATGAGAGCATGTAAATTGTTTGTTGTAGTTAGGCTAATAAAATGAATTAAATAGTGTCCAGATGCAGGTTTGGATAAAAGATTAACTATCCAAAAGTTAATCTGAGGGCTGTGGTAGAGCTTTGAGGTTTGCAACCAGAGGAGACGATTCCTGGAATTGAGCCAAAGCACCCTGGCCTTCACCTCCATATATCCAAAAGTTAATTCATGGTTTTTTAGAAAAGGAAAGAGGGAGCATCTAAAAATGCAAAAGACAGAAAGTCAGAATGACTTGGCATTAAGACGGTGTTTGCAATGTTCCAAATTTGGGTTAATAACTTGTGGTCTCACATTACTCTGTGTTACTGGATACAATGTTCACAGGATCTTCCAGGTATATCAATAAATGTTTTTGTTTAGATGAATTCAGTCCTCTTGGCTTCAAAATTCAGTAGGCTAACCTTTCCTTCTGAATTGCCATATTCCTACCCAAACAAAACACCAGATTCCAGTAATTTGCAGCCTGTAGGACTTCCAGGTGAGGCACTACTGGTCTTTCATCTTTCCTGTCAGCATTAATACAATTGGAGTGCTCCTTCCCAGCATGGGAAGGTGAATGGAAATTTAAGCATATTTGTTTACTGATTGAGAATGGGAGATCCTGCGTGCTAAATGTACCCTTTTTTCCACTTTTGCCTTGCAAGCTGACAACTGCCATGTTTGGTCTCCAAGCTGATTTTGAATAATAAGCCTTCATGCTTTTATTACTTGAAGGTTAAATGTTAATGTACTCTGTATGGTACTGTACCTTGAAATCATTTATAAGCTGAATGCAAGATCTAAACCTGTTGCTTATTTATGCATTGCTCTACTTACATATCAAGACTTATCAAGAATTATGTCAACTATTCTGATTTTTAAGGTTTAAGCTAAGCCTCCAAGATTTTATTTAATGCAATTTTATGTCTCCTTTTGTATTAAAAGTTGCAGAAAAGAGGGAAATCTCAGTGGACCTGTGACATGACAAACAATAACAGCTTTTCAGGAGCCATTATCATTTCTCATGTCATTGCAAACAAATAAGGAACCTTTAATCCAAGGACAAACGTCATGTAACACTTTTATCTGTCATCTCTATACATTTTCATATTTAAAAGTATCATGCAGCATTAGCAAGCTATTGCACTGCATGCTAAAAATATTGTGGAAAAAGTCATTACAGCATAAACTGCTGTGAAGACTCATTACTTTGCTTCGAGTTAACATTTCTAATTACAGTTAATTGTTGATTTGTAGGATTTCTTTTTTTTTTTAAAGAAGAAAATCTGCCTATTTACTCACCAAAGCTCCATAATTATATTTTTAAAACCTAATATGACCAGGTAACACGTAACAGTGAAAGTTCTGTTAATACAGCTAATAAAAATTATACATTTGAGACAGAACTCTTAATCACAGATTGATTCCTTTTAGCAGAGACATGAGACTTATTACTGCATTTCACATTTGCTTTCATTTATTGTCCAAATAAGCATAACAAAATTGCTCACAATCTTGAAAATAAGGCAAAGATATGTGCCCACTCCATAATCTCTTTAGTTACTTCTGGCACCTCAATAAAGACCTCGAACTCATTGATATAAAGGAACCCTATATATCTCAACAAACAAAAAGTACCCTTATGCAAGAAATCAAAGAATATATCTGTTTATCTATCTATTTATCATCTCAGTTCAAGAAAGTATCAATGGGATTGATCTAAATGTTCAGCAAACGAGCTACATTTTAGGGGTAGCCCAAAATACCGTATGACTAAGAAGATCCTTGAATCACTGTGATCTGGACAGTTGTCTGAATGATTGCTCATCCTTCTTGTTTGGAGGGGAAAGAATTTACTGCTACCTTACTGTAGCAAATTGCAAACTTTTTCCAACTCCTGTTTGCTCAGCTGCTTTCATCAGTGAGTTGGAGAGGGGAAGCAAAGGGGACAGTCGGCAAGTAGTCTTTTCTCTTCTTAAAGGTGTTTATAAGCTAGGTAGCTCGAGGACTATTTCCCTTGTGTGACTGTACAACCTGAGACAGAATTGAGTCTGACTAATAGCTGTTCCTCAGAACAGAAGTTATTTACTGTGTGTTATTACATCTTTATTCCAAAAATAAGCAGAGTTGAGAATGCACAGTGGATTATTTGTTTCCTACTGCTTTTATGTTTGTTGTTTTTGTTTGTGGTTCCCCCCCGCCCAGTTAGAAAGAAAATCCTATCTGCAGCTACTTAGCTTGTAGGAAAAGAAGTATAAAGATGTCCATCATAGTACTTCCAACATTTTCAAGTCACTGCTTCAATCATGCCAATTCCTATCCATTGCATGATTGCAGCTGGCTAACTAGTGTTAAAAGTGTTGTCGGACCTTAGATAACATCTGCTATCACATAAACCATTTTGTATCAGTGCAGTGATTCTGGCTGAAAAGCTTAGATAGTAAGTAGGAGGTATCACGCACAGTCAGTAGGTAAAAAGAGCCCTGGACCACTGGTGCACTCCACAAGTTTATTCTTCATTATCTTCTTTGAGAATGCTGTGTTTTGGCCTTTCTTTTGGCCTGGTGAGGAAAGGCCTTTGCCTCACTAGAATGTTTTTATGATCTTTTGGTGTGCCTCGTCTCATTTTCTTCCAAATCTCACCCTTAAAGAGCCTTATTTTCATATATGTATTCCCCTTATTCTCACTCAGTCCATCCTGCTCTCTTTATCTTGAAAGTCTCCCTGCTCTTTCCTCTCACTGTCCTTCCCCGGCCCTCAATCTCTTCTTCACCTTTTCTTTCCCTTGGGATTTCCCTCTCAGTCCTTGCAGATCTGCTGTCCTTGTTCCCACACGGATGATGACCTGATGTGGGTGTCTGCAGGCACCGGCTCCCACACCGGGCGCGTGAGTGCCCGAGGCAGAGGGGGAGCAGAGACCTGCTGGCCAAGGGTTCCCTCTGCAGCTGCCTCCCAGTTCTCGAGCATAGCGGCCTCTCTGTAGCTCAGGTGGGGGGAAAAAAAGAAGAGTGGCTTGGTTCATTGCACAGGTTCTGTTTCCCTCCTATATCCCGTCTTTTCTCTTGACAGCCAGCAGGAGATGGGAGTAGGTATTCTTGCCCCTGAAGCAGAAAAAGGGTGTGTGGGCTGAGGAAAGAGCATTGTTCCTCAACCTGACTCCCCCCTGTAATGCTTAGCTCTTAATATATTTTTCTATAATAACTAGTGTGCAATTCTTGGGGAGGGGAAGAACAACTGTGAAAGCATTATTTTTAACTTCCCTGGGGCAGGGTTTGTCTTCTATTGTTCCTATACAGCAATGTGAATATGTGATGCAACGTGGGAAATAACATTTCAAATAAACACAAAAATTATTTTCCTTTGTTAGATTCCTGGCTGAGAACTGGCTGGCTGAGGAGAACGAGCCACTCTTTCACTTATAAGTGGATGCCTCCAGCTGCACAGGAAAGCAACCTGTGTTATACTAATTCTGTGGAAAGATAAAGGGCCTAGCTCTTCAAGAGCTTTTATGATTACATAAAAGAGGTTTTGCAATTTGGGAAGAAAAAACCCAACAACTAACACAAAAAAAACCCCACCCAAAACAACACCAACAACCCCCCCCTCCCCAAAACAAACAAACCCGAAAAGATTAAATAAATCTGAAGGGAACGCAACCAGAAGGAAAATAGGAGTTAAGTTTTCTTTGTTGCCAACTGTACAGTATGTAGATAGTGTAAGTATCTATAAAGTGGGATTTTGCATTCCCTGCTGTCCCTACCCCTGAAAAAGTAAAGTTAATCTCTACTAAAAGTGAAGCAAAAGTTAAACTAAATGCCGATTCTAATTAGCCACTGAGAGTTTTGCTCTTGACTTTCACGGTACCAGCATGTTACTCTGCGTGCTTCAGCACAGGAGCAGACCTTTCGGAGCTCTGAGGAGGAGCTAAGGGGAAGAGAGGTTTTATAGCTTTAGCGGGAAATATAGAAGAGAGAAAAAGGTGACAT
>VXBL01007953.1:183776-212720 GCA_013400195.1 Aramus guarauna | reverse complement strand
GGGGGCGGGGCGAGGGGGTGCAGTCCAGATTGCCATCCAGATGTTCCCAGCTCCATCACCTCAAGAAATTCCCTGCTGGAGAGCTGGATCAGGAGGGTTCAGCCTCTTCCAGGCAGCATCCTTCAGCATCCTGACAGAGATAAGAACCACATCCCTACACTGGCCAAGGCAGACTCTGAGTTCTAACAAAAAAATAGAGTTTCCTTGACAATGTATTGCCAAGGAAGATGTTCTGCAGTGATGCTCTGAGACAGTGATGGGTTGGGACATGAAGGTAGGGGGTCAGGCATCTCACCTGGGACCATGAGCCCCAGCGTAAGGCAGCATGCCTTGCCCTGGTGGGGCTGGGACATTCTGCCCCTGCAGAGGCAATGACTCTGGATCTGCTATGTTTGGAGGGACTTGGTGGACGCTGAGGCTCCTGCTAAATTCTGAGTGGGGTTGCTTCACGCCGAAAAACTGTGAAACAAAAGGTATAATTTGCCATAGCCCATACGGCACTACTTCAAGCACTCTGCACAGTGAAATAAAGACAACAGCAGAGCCAAGTACCATATCTGCTAAAAGCCAGGCTGCTGTAGAAATCTGTGCCCTGCAGTTGTCTCAGACTGCACTCCAATAAATCAAATCTGGCACTTTTTTGTAAGAGTTGAATTTTGTTTTGGGAAGGATCAGGTTTTTGCCTCTGTTTTAAAACATCTTGTAGTGTATGATCCTTTGGGAAAAAGAGGAGAAAGAGTCAGGATATCACAGAAACCTCAGACCTGAGGCTGAAAGTAATGACATTGAATCAATCTTGGATTCCTTAAAACGATGAATGGATGTTAGAATTCTTAGTCTGAAATTACATGCCTAAATGTATGATCCCTCTTCTGTGAAAATGGAGGTAGCCAGCTGAATGGAATGTCCTGTCTCATACCATTTATTTTTGTGGCTGAAAAATACACTAAAACAGTAGAACCACACAGGTGGTATCCATGCATTTTATTTCTGTGAGAAAAGACCTGATGAAATACAGAGAGAAACAAGATGAAGGAAAGGTGAGCACAGTCTTGATTTTCACAAAATGCATCTCCCTTGTATCTTTTCAATATCTGGACCTAAAACCCCATTGCTTTCAGTGTTTCGGCAGTTTCAGTATTTTCAGAATCACACACAGTAACAAAATCTGAAACAAAGAAACCCACTGAAGGCTGAGTAAGCCAAACTCCCTCCCTTCTTCCCACCACCTTGAAAAACAGAAGGGCTCACCAACGTGGTTCTTGGGTAATGTGGAGCAAACTCCATCTGCAAGAAGCTGGATTTTCTGTGTTTCCAGTTTCTCTGGTGGGAGTTTTAAGAAATTGTCCTAGGAAAGGTTTGCCCCTGTATGAATTTCAGCATAGAATACTACTAAACCCTGGAGAGAAATGCTTTTATAAGCACCCCATTGCCTTTCATTTTAAGTTCTTCCTTTGTCTTTTACAGACATGGGTCACAACACTAGTTGAAAGTAAAAGTGCTGCAGTTTGAATAGTTCCCATTAGCACCTGTGAAGGCCGCTGGAGTCTGAAGAAAGAGCACAAAGCTCTGAATTAAATCTTCTGGCTGTTAGCTCCTGACATGTCAACAATTGGTGAGGAGAGAGATGGAGAGGAAGAAAATAACATTTACATTTTCTCACTAATTTAATGAGAAATGAAAAGACAAGGAGAGAGAGAGAGGTTGGTTAATTTTCCATTCAACATTGATTTCAATGCTTTTACAAGGACAGGCTAGGAAAGACAGGGAGCTGTACAGTATAATAAATCTAGAGCTGCTCTGGTAGCTGGGAGAGGATGCTGCGCTGCCGAGTTCTGGGGGCGTAATCCCGTAATTCAGTGGTTCCAGCCCAGCGAGTGCCACACTGCTTTCCACTGAGCTCATTTATGATCCCAAGCAGTTCCTTGCTGTCAGTTCCTATTTGCATCTTCTCCTTCCCTAGCTTTTTTTTTCCCTTTCTCTGAAATCTTCCCTGTCATATTTCATCTTAATTCTGATTTCTCGTTATCTTTCCTTGAGCTGTTTCAACTTACATTTTTTCTGCCATCACCCACCATTTCCATCATTGAGGGGTTAATGAAGCAAACCACCTCTAGCACCAACAGAGTCCCCAGCTCAAAGCTTTTATCTTGTTTCCTCTGTTTCAAAGCAAGTACAGGTTCTTTTTATACTTGCTGTCTCTGATAAGCCTAACTTTTGCAGCTAAGCCAGAACATCTGCTTCTTTCTTGCATCAAGCCTCCAACAGCAGAGCCTGACTGATGGCCTCCTTCTTGGGCAGCAAGAGTCAATGGAGCACCATAGCCAGTGTATGGTGACATTGACAGAACTAACAGTGGTTTAGACCCAAGATAGATGTAGGCTATTTCAGTTGCACTCTGATATTTCTTGATCTCCCTTCTCTGTTTAATACTTTTACATTCTTAAAGCAACCAGATTAATCTTCATCTCTTTCTTCTTGCCTACAGTTTCTTGAGACTAGAGACTTATTGCAAATTGATTTTAATCTGAGTACCTCTGGGTTATTATTTGGCTTCATGTTGTATATAAACAAGTAATAAATTGTTAGTTGATATATTTCTGAGGCTGAAACTTGAACAGGTGTGTGCCATTGCTGTCTTCCCTAATTTCCTGCTAGTTTAACACAGTTCCTCTTGAGCAAATTCCCGTCTCAGCATTAGTCATGCGTAATCTTATAGCCATGAAACTTTCCTGTTGTTTGGTCAGTGACCCAGCCATCTAATTCTCCTTGGCAATCCTGTCACTCACTGTTTCAGCAAGCATATCCTTTCAGCAAATATATTCTTCTGTCAGCATTTGCCAGTGTTGTTCCACCACATCTCACTGGTTTCACAAATTCTCACATTATCTCATCCCAGTCCAGTTGTCAGCACCTTTGCTGTCCTGCTGATTTTTCATGTCTTTGCATTCCAGCAACCTTTGTGTGCCACAAGATGTGATGAGGTACAGTAACATCAAAAAAAGCCAAGTTGAAGCACAGTCTATGGATCCTGATGGTCCTTTTGCCCTGGCCAAAATGACCATCTGAAGAGCTGCTCAGTTAATGACCAGGAGTGGAAACTCTTCTAAGTGTAGGAGTGCACCATTTTCAGGACCTCTTCCCCAAATACCTGCATTTCAATGACAGGAAGGGTAAGAAGTTTTCCAACAATCAGCACCATCCTGTAGACATCTTATACAGGTCAAGACAGCTACTACACTTGCCTGAGAGCAGCTCAACTCTGGTAGATTTGCTGAATTTGCAGTCTGCTACGTTTGCAGCTGTGAATATGAAGAGTGTATGTAGTTTTCTCTTTAGTACTTTTACACATGCTCTAGCTTTTTAAACCAAAGCTTTTAAATAACTGGCAGTGTCATCATAGTACATTTCTTCTGGGTTGAACAAAATATTTTGTTACAATTAAATGGATTTTTTTGTTGTTGAAGTGAGTTTGAAGAGTTAGAATTACATAGTTTAAAGTAAACTTTGCACATACATAAATACCATAAGTTTTTTAAGAATGGTGTGTATTCATAGGTAAGTTGTGGTAAAATTTGTCATCTTGTTAAAATAGAACATTTGGGGCAGGAGGGAATTGGAAGAAGTTTCACGCTGACATTACTGATTATATATTTTCTTCACCTTCTAAGAAAGCATTGCACATGAGAAATTTGTCCAGAATATTAGAATTCAGGAATTCTTCAAAAGTATGTTATACAGCATTTGCTCTTGCATGAAAGACACTCATTCTTGTGCAGAAAGCTAACTCTGTTGTTCTTAGAACTCTGGTTTTTCTTCTTTCACATGACAAATATTTTGGATATACACTCCTGAGATGTTTACCAATGTGTGTTGAGACAGCTTCCATGGGAGGGCTAAGAAATATGCTATTAAAAAGTATATCTTAATACATATACTATTAATAATATACTAGTAATAAAACCAATGTTAATACTTAGGAGCAGAGAATGCAAAACTTCAAACAAGGACATGTGGCAAGTTATATAGTAGACTATTTGGTATGATATGTGTTCTTTTTTTTTCCATTCCTTGTAAATTTGATTTTGTTTTGTTTACCAAATCTCTATATAGCCAGTAATGGTATGCTCAGGGTGGACTTACCTAGGTTTCTGCATAAAAACAACTTCAAAAAAAAAAAAAAGTGAACAGTTAGGTATGGCTTCACCTAAATGTTAGGAAAGAGAAAATGTGCTCCCATATAGGCAATGCTTCTGTGACTATATGAAATATTCAGGACTGTGGGATGATTGCCATAGGATGGAACACAGGATAATTTATTTAAATAATAACAAAAATAAAAAATTATGTTGATTATAAACTATTTCCTGCAACAAAGAGCATATATTTGGCTACAGGAGGTTGAAAGGGCCAATGCATTTGCCTTTACAAGGAGCAAAAAGTATTCTGAGGTCAATGTTTGAAAGATGCTGCTTTTTTTTTTTTTCTTTTTATGAAATTTTTCTCAACTAGAAAATGTCACAGCAGAAATGGAAAGTCTCATCATGAACAGACCATAGACACAAGTCATGCTTCCAGCAAATATTCTTTTATTCATATCTGGCAATCATACAAACTAGAG
This sequence comes from Aramus guarauna, assembly GCA_013400195.1. Lineage (NCBI taxonomy): Eukaryota > Metazoa > Chordata > Aves > Gruiformes > Aramidae > Aramus > Aramus guarauna. The sequence goes on along the minus strand of VXBL01007953.1, from coordinate 208,099 downwards.
TAGTTACCAAAAAGTATAACCTTTTCAAAAATATTCCCACCACCTTTTTTCAGGGTAGCAAAAGGAAATATAGTGACTTAGTAAATAATTTGAATGGGCAGAGAATTGACTTCACATCATAGATTATAGAGTTTAAAGGGATTTCAGGATGCCCTGAGGGAAGACACTGTAGAAAATGACAAGGCAAACTTTGTCTGCATTTCCTGAAAAATGCTTATCTTGCCTGTTCTTAAAAAATTCTGGTGGTAGAAAGTGGATTTCCCTGGCTGCAGTTTCAGCCTATTATCTCTTGTACTTTCCTTCATGGACATGGTGGATAAATTATTCCTTCTGTTTCTCTGCAAAAGCCTTCAATATACTTGAAGACTTTTGCAGGTAGCAACCCCAATTTGTTCAGCCTTTCCTTGTAGGTTATGTATCTTAGATCTCTGATCCTCAGGAATCTCTGCAAGCAACCCACATGTTTTCGGTGGGCAGTACTCAAAGCTGAACCCATTATTACAGCAAAATGGATGAAAGCTAGGAAAAGCAGATGCAGTACATTTTATGCTGTTGTCTATAATCCTGCTTTGATGTCCACCTTTTTTTGCCAGAGAGTAACACTGTTGATTCACGTTCTTCCTGTGATCCACTGTAATACCATGTATTTCTCTGGCTTTAGCAGGTTGCTCTCCAACATGTATTTGTGCAACCTTTCTTTTCTTTTCTTTTTTCCTTTTTTTTCTTTATTTTGCTAACTGTAGCTGGCTGTGGGGAATGTCATTCTCAAAAAAAAAAAAAAAAAGCCCACCAATATGCAAAATAATTTTAAAACACAGTCTCTTGTTTTATGCTTGCTGCCTCTCTCATGATCACGTCACCTTTATATTTAACAAATAGACCAGTTCTGCTCCGTCACTGAAACCACTAATGAAAGTATGGAATCAAAACTGGTACCCATTGGACTAATGCTGATGCATCTTTTGATTATTTTTTTTTTTTTTAAGAGCGAACACATGATAAGTATTCTGAAGACAGCCCCAGAAATATTAGATGTGTTGTTGATCTAGACTTTGGTCCCTTCATTGCTGCCTGTGGCTTCCTCATAAGCAGCACAGAGTCAGTGCGTGAAGTGTACCAGTCTCCCTCTCATGGAAGCGTTAAGATCAGAAGACCTGTTATCCCACCGTAGAAAGATACTCATTCACAGTTACTCATGTCCTTGTTCCCTTGCTAGTTCTTAAAAGTTTGATTGTGCCAATAGTTTTTTAGGTACTAGGTTAAGGCAACTGATGTATAATTTCTTCCACTTCCCATTTCTGTCTCAGAAGCACCTGCTATATTTGATCTCTTCCAGTTTTCTGGAGTTTTGCCCATTTCTCAAAGATTCTTAAAACCAGCCATTAATGTGAAAGAACTTTCAGGTGGTTTAAATTCCCCAAAATGAAGTTCATCAGGCTCATGGAGTCTGAAAACAAACCATAAGTCTCTCTGAACTGTTTATTCCCTAGTCTAGCCTTTTGCTGCTGAATCAATTGCGCATCGTTTTTCCTAGTGAAGACTGATAGCAAAGAAGGCACGCTGTACTTCAACTTTGTGGATGCCCTCTCTCTAAAGAGGAGGTCAACATTTTTATTTTTCTTAGCCTTACGTGTGTTAGTGTACTTCTGGAATGATTTCTTGTTATCTTTTACATTCTTTGCTAGCAAGATGTCTTTCACGTTGCACCTATATGCTAAGGTTATTCTTTTATTCCCGTCCTCAGTAATCTCGTGTGGCTTCCTCTGAAATGAAGTCAATGAAGAGCTTGTGATTTAGCCAATGGGTGTCTAATTAAATTTTCTGTCCCTCCTTTACACTGAGTTGGTTTGCTGTTGTGCCTTTGTTATAATATCTCTAAAGAATTGTTAGCTCTCCCTAATTTCTTTAGGCGTATCTCTTCCCTATGGTTCTATGGTCTACCAGTTCTCTGAATATATTAGCCTACATCATGAAACTTACTATTTTCATTTTGTTGTTGTTCTCAATCCTTCCATTTTCTAAGAACAGTTAATCCTTCCATTTTATCCTGTTGTGAATTACTCTCTATTTAACTGTTTTTTCTTGCTGAATAGAGTTGTATCACCGTTTTCGTTGTTTTCTTTATATTCTGTAAATGAAATTTAAAAATCACAAAAGTATCTTTAAGAAATGTACTGATCTCCCTTAATACTCAGCAGCTCACAGGGTTCAGTGTCAAGCTGCATATGCATTTTCTGCAGGCTTTGATAAATTCCTTGTGTCTGGAAGAATACCAAAGACCTCAAGCAAAGCGTGGTCTGTGGCCTTAACAGTTTGACATCATATTACCAAGCAGAGATCCTACGAGATACTTTAAACTATGATTCCCTTTTTTCCCCCCACTCTAACACAGCCATCTTATATGGTATTCTTATTTCTCTTCTGTATATTCTTTTATTTGTAAAAACTTACTGAATTTCACTGATTAATTTAAAAAAAGACTAAGTTATGTAGTAATATCTGTGGAACTATACAGTCACAGATGACAATTTCCATATGCATTTTCTACATATACTTACCTAAGATAAGAGCCTATTTCTTTCTTTTCTCATGTAGACACATGTACCATCATATCCAGTTTTCAATGAGTCAGGTCAGTGGTGAGGACAGAAGTGATAAATCTCTTTATCTCTGGCTTTTATGAAAGCAACAATTTTTTAAATATTTTTTTTCTCTTGACTTCTCGCATGCTAAGTTGCTGACTGATTTAGGCAATGGAGCACTGTGGTCAATTGAATCCCCCAAAATCTAATTTTAAAAGATGAAAGGGAAGGACCTTTGGGTCAGCGGAATGAACTGGGGAGTGTTCAGGAAGCACCAGTAATTCTCTCTTGGGAAAGCAGAAGAATGCATTTGTATTTTACTATTTTCTGTCTACGCTCGTTACAGACTTCCCTTCATTAATGCTACAGCTTTTTTTGTTTGTTTGTTTGTTTTTGGGTTTTGTTTTTTTTGGTTTTTTTTGTTACAAAGGTGGTGCCTAATTTCTTCCAGATACTTTCGATTTGGATAGTAGAAATGTATTGAAGAGCCACATTTATTTCTTTTTTGATGAAGGTCTCCTATTTAAGAATATTATTCTTCCTCATACAAAGAGAAAGAGAGCAAACTTTTCTTAAGTGAAAATAAATTTATCAGACTGGAATGAAAATAATAAACATTCTGTAGCGAACCACAGAAAGTTCATTTTTAGTTTATTCATCAAGTTGCAAATACAGGTTCAACTTGTTACTGAACGGTCTGTTCACACGTCTGGTATACTCCTCAGATTTTGTAGGTAGAACTTTTGTAGTTAGATTTTTCAGATGAATATGATACAGCCAGCACAGAGATTAGAACATATGTCCGAGTCTCATTTGATATTGAATTTTGGCATTGTGAAGGCTTCTTATTTTTATATTGACATTTCTAAAAGTGCTTCTATGCAGACAAAACAAATCCAAGCAACTCGACACAAAAGCCTCCAATTTCTCTGATTAGCCTTGCATCAAAAGCAGTTTCATCTCCATTTATCCATTTCAAGCTGAAAAGTCTTTCTTACGCATTTCCTCTAGCTCCATTGTGCACAAATAAGTGAAGTGTCTACATTTCCAGTTTTACTGTAAATATATTAGCAGGACAGCTCAGTGAACTTTTGCATTTCCATAGGACTTGCTCACAGAACTGCTGCAGGGCCATTCTATGGCGCTTATTTCTTCTCCCCCCCCCCCCCCCCCCCCCCCCCATTGGCCTGATTGTCTTCAGGGCTAGTCACATTAGTACATAAATTGTTATTGTGGAACTAATGGCTTCATTTGTCCCTTACCTTCTTGCAAAGCAAGGTCTGGGTTTGGTCCCTATTATAGCTTTACTTTAATGTTGATGCTTAAAATGTGATAATATTTTAAAATTATAGCAATGATTACTACAAGTGTTTCCTCTGAAAAGATAGAAATAATAGGCTAAAATATGTATTTCCTTCAGGCACTAAAGTACATATTTTCTGACACATCAGGGCTGCAGCGCAAAGAAGCTTCACACTAAAAAATTTTCCAACAGACCATTTCTCCCTGTGACCCTGGTGCAGAGTGCAGGCACCTTCTGTATCGCTTTTCCAAGTCCATGCACATCAGCTGAGAATGAGGGAACATTTGATGATTTTCCTTGAAACTCCATCCTGATGGAGTTTATCATCCAGTTTATAAGCCTGATATATTGGATGAGTTTTTAGACAGGCCATCCCAAACCCTTTAAGATAGAGCGCCCTGTTGGCAGAACAGTGTCCACATCCCTCTAATCCTAAAAAACAAAAAGGCATAATATTTGGTGTATGAGTACTCTTGGTCTCTGCAGTCAGTAACTGCTGACTGGAAGCATAAATTAGAAGTAGCCTGTTCCAAATGTGTATGAACAGAAGCTTTATTTTAATTCTTAATGTCCTGTTTGTCTATGCCAGTGCTTTCTTGGGGCAAAGAGATTCTATTTATACACAGCTTTGCAGTGGCAGTCAGTAAGCACTGGGAAGCTGCACCTGGCCACGGGCAGTCTTGGAGAGGTTGTCTTAGGGATAACTAGTTCTCAGAGGTAACCTCTCTGAGGCTTCCCGTGGTGGGGCAAGGCTCCACAGTGTCTTGTGAACAATTAATTCTGGGTCACCCTGGGCCGTGAAAGGAAGGTCCTTGTCTATATACTCTTGAGTACCACCCGCATTCCCTTTTAGGTAGTTGACCTTGCCCTGGGAGCGGACAGTTGGCAGCTTCAATGGCTTTGCCTCTGCGTTTGTCTCCGTGCAGAGCCTGTAGCTGCCACTGCGTTGCGTGAAGGGAGCGCACGAGGGGCTGGTGCCTTTCCGTGCCCTTCTGCCTCCCTTTGTCTGGGATGAGACTCACTGGAGGACCGCTTACACTCTGGTTCCTGGGATTTGCTTAGAGTGCTGTGCTCCGAGCATCTAGGTGCTGTATTTGCGCATGCCAAGGAATTATAGTTATGCATTACAGCAGATGTTTTATGGTAGTTCTGTAATTAGCACTCTGCACTATTATGCCAGAGGCACAGATCTGATCTCTTGCTCTCTGAGCTGGCAGGGGATGGGAGCACTACTTAGGCAGTGTGCAAAACCCCAGATGGGCAGGGAAAAGGAATATTTTCCATTGCTCTGCAGTGGCCTTTGTAGCTAACGATGATGGCATTTTGTGCTCTTATGCCTTTTGTTTAAGGATCTCCAAGTGCTTTACAAGCATTAAGACAGACATTCTGTACCCCAGTGAAACAGCTAATGTGGGGTACAGAGGGATCACTTCATCACCTACCTCGGGGCCATAACACAGCAGCTGTCCAGCAAGGCAGGGCAGAATTAGTCAACGTTTTAGGATGGGCAGTAAGCAATATAGCTTTCAATTAAAACCACAGGGAAAATTGAAGTAGGCAGAATGCACTGGTACTTGCACTTAGCCAGAGTGTTTGGGCCAGTGTATCTATTTTGAGGGGAAATTGCTGGGTTTCTTAATCCAAACACACATGCCTTCCATCAGCACCAGCCCCTCCCTGCCCCTGACATAATGACGGGTCATTGGCTTAGTGATTCAGCGGGAAAAGTGCCATTCCCTGGCTGATCAGAGGCCCACAGCCTGGCACTGCGAATTTCAAAAGAGCCAGACAAATGATCTGAGCCTCCACCACTCAGAATTTAAGACTTGCATCAATAAATGTGGATTAAGGCCTTTGTGCTGCAGCCATCAGATCAAGCTTCCAGCTCCATTTAGCAGCTCCTACCAGGACTGCGTGTGCATTTTAGTGAATTTTTGTTGGCTTCCTCTACTGTTTTCTTCACACTATTTAGTCCTATAGTAGACTTCACATGCTCAAATTAGAGGTCTTTTCATCTCAGATGTTCAGCAGTGTTTCCTTGGTAAATACAGAAAACCCAAAGACATTCATTAAATTTGCTAAGCTAAAAGATCTCTGGACAGGTTTTTGATTTGCCCTTTCTTTCATTTATCACCTTCTTCTCTCATCTCCTATGTGTCTATCTTCATTTCTCTCCTTAGTCCTATTTTTTTTCTTGTATAGATTATTTTACTGTCATTTGTTATATTCTCCTTTAGCCATAGGGCCAAAATAATTGCCTTTTTCTCTTTGCTTTAATCTGGGATCAATGCAGAGACCTGCATTCTACATCTGTCTTTTTTTCTATAATAAATTTTGTGGCTATATTTATGTAACTGTGTGTTGAACTTTGTCATGATACAGGGTTTTTTTAGTCTACTTTACATTTCTGCAACAAATTTCATAAACTTTTTTTTAATATGATGTACACTTGGATGTACATCTTCACTCTTCTGTTGTTGCTGTGTGGTTACAAGTGACAGTGTTAATTCTTTGTTGATCTCTGCTGTTCAACAAGTGCAACAGCTGCATGCAGGTTGGTATTTCTATCCCAAGTTCTTGAAATCCAATACAAGATGTAGCTTGAAAAGCTCCTGGATTATCATCTCTTTATTTAGCTAAATTGTTGACTACTTCTACAGAAACAATCAGCAATCACAGGACGTTGTAGTATTTGAGCCTGGGAACTCTGAATACTAAATGACAAATGTAGCCATTCAGCACAATACATCAGAATCATATTATCACTGGCTACCACCAAATTTTCCTCTTGCGTGTATAAAACCTGGTTAGGTGATCCAAATTGTCCATGCTTGATTTGTTTTGATTATAATGTGAACTAATATCAGGCTTGCTGTCTTTTGAAATAGCCTTGTTGTCTTCAATGCAACATGATGATGCTACAGCTTTTCCTTTCTTTGGCGCCTAGCTTACTAGCACTGTGGTCTGGTGAAAACAGAACACAGATGCTTTCTTTGCACATGGATGATTTGGGAATAACTCCATTGGAACCTCATGTCAGTCTTTGCAGATCACATCAGCAGTTGTACCAACAGCACAAGTTCCTCTGCAGAAAAAAATGCCACTGTGACATTTTAACCTTTCCTCCATGTAGGTTTCCAGTCATTTGCTGAAATCAGAGATATTAGTCTCTTTTTTTCCCACCTCTCCTGTATGTTGTCATGAATGCATTTCTTGGTGAGGGGATGTGTCATTGTAAAACCACACTGCCAATATATTCGTACTCCGTAGCTCTGTCCTTTCTTAGCAACATTGGTACAATTACCCGGCAAAGTTTTCCTGCCATACTTTCAGAAAAATATCTATACAGCCCTCGAATGCAGCTATCTTCCACTCTCTTGTCTACGTTTTCATGCTATCTTTTTTGCAAAACAGCTAAAGGACAGCAAAATCTGAAACTGCTGCTTAAGATATTGTGATACAAAATACACAGGTGACCACGGCTATAATATTAATTCTTTCTGCTATCTCCAGTTGAAGAGCAGTAATCTAGTAAATACAATATTTTTTTACATGTCTATCCATTGATCATACCATGTAGGACAAACTCTGCTCTGGATGGACAGTATTTGTTTTTCTGTCTTACATAGTAGTTCATAATATTCCCTGTTGAATGTAAATGAAGTTAATGTGCTTGTAACGTTTTTCCCCCTCCTTCATTCCAACACAGTGTTTGGTTGGTTGGTTGCACAGATCCATACCTAAGTATTGTATGTAACTGATGCATGTTGTTATGTACCACACAAATACCTCTGCAAAGAAGCCAGCTAGGTAAGCTTGGTAAGTCTTGTTGCTATGGATGGTGGATCATTTTCAAGAGAATGCTATTGCTGCTGTCAGAGTCTTCCAGTCCAGGAAAACTGCCAAATTTGTTGTTGTTGTTTTGGCTGTGTTGACAGGGATAAGATCAGCAACTTTTGGGAGAAAGGTATGTCCCAGTTGTGCCATGCTGCAAGGATCTGCTTCAACTTTGCAGGGTTCAGTCAGTGAGGCAGAGTGTTTGTAGGGACTGACGGGCTGGTGAGCAGCAGCTCATCGGTCACCAGCAGGGACCTCTCCGGCAGCTGGGTCGGCACCTCGCTCTTATTCTTGTCCTAGAGATCAAGCAGATATTCTGGGTTTCTGGACGCTACAAATTGATATCACAGACTGCCATGCTACCTGTCGAGAACAAACTAGAAAATTCCTTGTCAATACTTAGAGAAGTTCAATACGTTGACCTACATAACTTGAGGGTCTCATGGGCTCTGCTGTGTAAAAGTAGGCCATGCTCCATGGGGGAAAAAACCTGAGCTATTAGGTTACATAGTGTGATTGCTATATAAGTATATATGTGTTTAATGTTCCATTGGTGCTATCTTTGAAGTGCTGTAAAGAAGGCTATTGCAAATATTGCTGACTTTAGTAAAATGGCTTTTTTCTAAGGCAGCGTATAGAGCTAGACAAGTAAGGGTTAAACAGCATAAATACCATTTTATTTCTTCTTTCAAGTTACCCATTTATTTGATTTCTCTCATGTTATTCTTTCACTTCCTTCCATGTTTATTTATATCTGGCTTAGAAGCCAGAGCTTCAGTGTTCTGGGCATTGCACAAATACAGAACAAAGGCAGAGCCCCTGTGACAGAGGCTTTGCTTTTTTTCATCTATTTATTGTAGCCTGTTATGGGAAGGCTGCCTTTTGACAACTAAAGACAAAATGTGTGTGCACCTGGAAATTAAATGGAAACTTGGGTTCCCTCACCCCCTCTTTCAGCCCTCACCAAAATAATTTGCTTTAACTTTGGCTGTAAAGAGAACAAACTTTCTTGGCATTTTTCAAATTCAATTATACAAGACATTTCATTCTCTTGTTTGCTTTTAGAAGGAAATAATTAGCAGACATTTCTGTTTTCCACATGGATCTTAGTATTCTACAAAGAAGATGACATTATACCTGGGTAAACGGCAAAGTGATTATCAAAACAAAGTCAAATAAAACAAAGGAGACTTTCCCTTGCTTTCAGAAACTCCTGGTACTCTGCAGCATTTAATGTGTAACTGAATCTTTTCTTCTCAGATTAATTTCTGTTATTGTACACGTGGCTAAATATAGACTAATCGAAGTAGTTTTAAGGCTAGTAATTTATTTACGATAATTTTATTGGCCTTAATTCCCTTGTGATTGCATTGGGTTTAATTTGTACTACAGCAACCTGCATGTAGAAAAATAGGTTTAATGATTTTTCGTTATGGAGCTTTATTTTACAGCATGCTTTGTTCTTTAGTATTTGGCAACAACCATTCCTCCTCTTCCTAAGGTCAGAATGATTTGAGCTTCAACTAGTTATTTAGAGAGATCTGATAAAGAAATTTCATCTCTGTGGGTGCTGGCCAGTGATGAACAGAACCCTAGGTTTCAATAGAGACTAATCTTAACTCAGGAGGGAAAATTCAGGAGGGGAAAAGCAATCTGCTGTTCGGTGACAGATCGCTGACAATTTACTTCCACTAGCCACCTCTCTCTTCCTGCCTAAACTGTCAGAGTGCCATGGAAGAAAAAGCCCTTTGTGCCTGTGTGCAGAAAGTGACTGTCATCACCATTATGAATGGTATTTTACATAGGGCTTGTAAAGATCAGCAATTACTTCATCCTTCCTGCCTCTTCTTTGTGCTGGTTTCTCTTCGTGCTGCAACCAGCTGAGGTTCGGCCACAGGGCATCTGCTTCCCCACCGTGAGAGTACCTCTAATAGGTTGCCTCGTACTCCAGCTCCTTCGTTCTAGTCATCTTCCCAAATCTGGGTGGGTGGGGGAACAGCTTTCCTTTCTCTCCCAGCAGGCTGGGACCAGGACTTTGTAACTCTGTTTTTGACTTTGAGCCCGAGCTCAGGCTAAGGTGCGGTCACAGTTGCTGCTCCTGCCTGCTTCAATCCCCCGGGAGCCCTGCTGGGAGGAGTGAGAAGGTGGGTGAGAGAAGTGAACGGAGAGATTTTGGGCGGGCAGAAGGGACAGGAAAGGATGAGTGTGTTAAGGAGCATTGTAAATGGCAGTAGGGGCATGAAAAGTTGGATGGTATCCGAGGTGGTGTGAAAGAGTGTGAAAATCTGTGATTTCAACATTTCATTTTTCCTTTGAGAGGGAAAAAAATATGTCTTAATACGGAAAATTCGAAAAAACCTTGAACTTTTGAAAGTCTTTAGGCTGGACTTTACGCTGTGCCTGCCTGAGTAGGACCAGTGCCTTATGAAAACTGAAATTCAGCTCTTTGTCTCCTTTGTCTCAGATTGGGTTTCAAACTACATCAAGCACTGTAGTCTTGTGACTCAGATGGTGTGTTTAGCAGTTTAATTGCAGGGGATGCTGTGCATAAATGTAGCTGTCGTTCAACAAAGGTGCCTACAAGGAAAAGATGTGCTCTGGAAGGAGCAAACTGCTGCTCCCCTGAGGTGCCGTGGCAGCTCCAGAAAAAGAGAGTAGTGGTGGATCCAGCCCAAAATGAAGAGGCATGGTTTGGTTTAAAAAGACAACACTGTTTTCTTTCAGATCAAGTGGTCTCCAAAGTAAATCTTCCTTCCTTCATTCCATCTTGAAAAAGAAAACATAAAACATTGACATAATAGAGATTTTCCTGTATAAAGCATCCGGGTTAGGCAAGACACTTTGATTTCCACTGAATATGCTTGTCACAGTAAAATTCCCAGTCCCTGCTAGTCAGTGAGTCAGACAAGTGAGATGAATAGGGGTGAGTCAGGGGTTTTATGACAAAGCAGCGAGTGAAGATTGATGCGATGAAGGTATCTCTGATGTGGGCGAAACGGGTGTGAAATGACTTTGTGCAGACAAAGTTTGTTGTGAGAAGTATACGTGTCTGAATGATACCAGGAATGGCTTTTTATGTAAGAAAGGACAGTCCTTGTGCACAGCCAGCGAGGATTATCATTGCTCACATTTTTAAGTAGCTCCTTTCCACATTTCTTTGAAACCTGATGAGTTTTATGTTAAAGAGCTTGTCTGGATGCAACAGCCGGATCTCCGGTTTAGATGGAACAGAAGCCTGTGTATGGTTTTTGCTTTCCTTGTTTTCAAGAAAGAATTTCATTTGTGGGTGGGTTTTTTTTTTAAACAAAAAATAACCAGTACATTTAGAAAGTTAGCAGATGCAGAGCCTCTGAGTTACTGTAGTTTATAACATGAAAAATTATTTACCAGGTTCTGTGTGTTAGAAACAGGAGATATTAAACAACTCTGATTATCATATGAATTTAATAAGAATCATACACATTAGAAAGCACCACATTATAAAGCCAAAGGATAGAAATTCTTTTAATTGCACCTCCGGGGGCAATTGCTGCACATCAGAATTATGGGATCTTAGTCAGGTTGTTTACCTGCAAGAATCAGAGTGGAAAGGGAGATTTCACTGCTGCTTCTTCGTGTTTTTCTGCTATCGTAGTGAATGTTTTCTGTGCTATTGTTCTATTTCCCTCATTTGCCTTTCATCTCTTTATGCTCTGTATATATTGTATCCAGTCTATGATATTTATCTCATTTCCTTTTTAATCATTTTAGCAATTGTCCTTCTAAATAGTTTTGTTGTTGTTTTAATTTCTTTGGAATTGTTTAACGTTGGTGTCCTTGTTCTTTACTGGTTGTTTCCAAGGAGATGTTTGGTTTCGCTCTCCTACAAATCTTCTGAGTCTTCCTTACTAATATGTAATACAAATATCATTCTTTTTAAGTAATTCCAGCAGCTTCTTTACCTTTTTTTTTTTTTTTAATTTGCTAAATGAATTACTGTTCACAAAGTGTAATGACTACCTGTCAGGAGCAATGGTAAATATACTGCAGAATCTGGAGGAGGTGGGAGGTCATCTTAAATACTCTCATAACCGGTGAACTTTTTCACTAGAGAACAACGTCAAAACAAACGTCACTGTGTAGTATATAAAGAAGAGTCTGAGACCAGCAAAAGATGCAAGAACTTGTGTCTGTTTTGTACATACTAAGAACATGAGGAAATTGTGGTGACACTCTTTGGTCTAAAATAGGTTTTTAATATCTGTTCAAAAATTCATGAACCCTAGGTGCAATGCACAAGCTTCTGTGTTAAATGTTGCGTCCTCGGAGATACGAGGCTGAGGACATCCCTGTACTATTAGAAGTGGCTCTGCACGAGCTACCTCCAAAGTCAGAAGAGGTGGGGATCGCTGTGCCTCCCATCTAGCATCCCGCAGCAGTCCAGTTGTTTCGCTCAGGCAGAGTGCCTGGGGCGGTGGATGAGTGCAGTTGAAACCCAGGCTGGCACGCCCAGCCTCGGCTTGTGCCGCTTCGTGTTACTGGTGCCAGCGGGTGCTAACTGGAAGGTTTTCACACCTCACCCTGCTGCATGGTGTTGACATAAGAAGGAAGACGCGTGTGAAGGTGCCTCAGAACCGTGCTGGGGTGCAGTAACTCAGTCTCTGCTACAAAGCTTTGGATTTCCTCACTTGCCATTTCTCGGTGCTTGATATCTCCAGCACCTACAGTTGCCTTCTAAAACAAGTAACAGATATTATTTCCTCAGGGGGTATTGACTCCATGTCTAAAGCAAAAGGCTGAGAGCTAGAGACAGCATTTTCACTCCCAGTCAGCAGGTGATAAACCTGAAGACCTTTAGTTCCAAGGTTTTTTTTTTTTTTTTTTTTTTTTTTATTGACTCTATGATTTTTGGGCAAAGCACTAAGCTCTCTATCATAAGATTTTAGTCTGTAAAACTTAGAAGACTAATAACCTGCTTCCTGAAGCTTGGGGAATTCTTTTTGAGGAAAGTATGACTATTTTATGTTGTATCATACTGTCTTATAAGTTCTTACTGTTTATTGCGGTAACAGCAAGTCTCATGATATTTCCTATTCCTTTTTCTCTTAACATCCCAGCTCTTGCAGACACATGACCATATAAAATTTTCAGCTTTAACTGAAATAAGTTTCTACCTTTTCTTGTAAAGAAAGAAAACCTTGATAAAGTCACTCCCTGAAGACTAAAAGAAAAACTAGGACAGAAATGAAGAGGACCCAAATTATGTTACTTTTTAAAATGAATAACATCTTGGAGTCTAAGCAATGAGCTGTGAATGTCAGGTTTGGCAGAATTACATACATGAAGAGCAAGGTGTGACTGTAAAAGTTGAGTTTGTGCAGCCAGGTTGATAATTAGAGAGTTGTCAACCATTTGTCTTCAATTCAGAGGAAACATCTCTTGATCATAGAAAAAAGTTCTGAACAATGTTCCAGGCAAGGGAAACAAACATTAAGGATACTTCATTTCCTCTTCTCCCTCTGCCTCTCCCCTTGGCATATTGCATCAGAGGAATTAGGTGCAAAGTTTCCCCCTCCTTTTTATTGCAACTTTTCACTCTTGTTAGCAATTAGAAATTAATAGCTTTCATTTACCTTTAGTATCTAAAATTTTGATATGCAGGAGCATTATTTTAAAACTGCATTTAAGTAAGCAAGGTGACCTTGGTAAACCTCGCAATTGGGAAAAAACAATGCACCTTTACTGTGAGTGACAAAGAAGTAGCTATAGTAGTGACGGTTTCATGGCCCTGCTACTTTTTCCTTTCCTTTTTTTCCCAACCTTTTTTCTAGACTAGTTCTCACATGTTTTAGGTGATAACTCATAAAAATGTCTCTACCTGTTCCACAATTCTATGTCCACTAGTGCTTTCATCATCAGCTCTGCATACTGTCAACATGACCATGGAAAAATGGAACAAATAAGATCCTGATATTTAATAAACTAAGTTTAAAAAAAAAAAAATCTCTGGCATACATCATTAAAAAGAAAAGGAGTATAAATGCTTTTGCAACATTGCCTTTTAAATATTTTAAATTAAAGGGACAAATCCCTGTATGGAATAAATTGAACATGTACCCATTGAAATCAATGGACCTACACAGATTTAAAGCAATTTGGTCTGTAGCCCTCTATTGGAAATGCCAGATTAATTTGGAAAGATGTGCACTTGAGATCAGTTTATTTCAAAGCACACCTTTCACTTGGGAATCTATAATGACCCTAAAAAATCTGAAATACTCCCCAAAATGTAATTTGCACAAAGGGGAAAAAAAATATCTGCTTTATATCTTTGTACTGCTTTTACCTGGGAAGATATACTTGAAGTAGTTTTCAAAATGACTGAAGCAAATCTGACAATTTATCATAATTGAAAGTGTCTTAGGAAAATGTCTTGGAGGCTCAATTTCCTGCTGAGAAAGGGAATGTCACTGTTGTCACTGACCTGTGGCTGTAAGAGGCATATGATCAAGACTTATTAATTACAACATTAAATGCCAAATATATGAGATATACCACAGACGTTTTATTGGATGTGGGAACTAATCAACTTGCTACTGAAGTAATTCAATTCTGTGCAGGTTTATTATTCAAGCACTTTAAAGCTCAAGGAATGACAGTTGATATATATGAGGGAAAACTAAGAGAGACAGCAATAGTTCCTTTTAATTGTATTTATTGTATTGGATAAAAGTGATATACAGCTTTCTTTTTTGGTCTTGAAGTGATTTGTCTCATGCTTAATTATCATTTAAGTATCAATGACCAGAATAGAAAAATAACAGTCAGCCTGAAAAACACAGTCATCTGCAGAGAACTTCTGCTCTGCAGGCGCCAAGTGAATGGGCTGCAAGGCAAACGTGTCCCCACTAGCTTTTAGTTAGCCAGTTCCAGCATGTGCGACCTCCCAGAGCTCAGCTCAGGCTAATCTGCCTTGCTAAGCGAGGAAGCTGCTGAGGTGAAGTGTGTCTCCTCAGTGCCATCAGAGGCAGCAGCTGCCCAGGTTGCCCCCCAGCTGGAGATCCCCCCAGGATGGGCTCTCAAGGCAGGAGCTGATCGGTGAATGGTTAGCTCACTGTGCTTTGAAAAAAGTGGGTGCATGCTTTTGCCTCCTCGTACATGAAGAAACTTCTTTAGCCAAATTTACACTTGACTGCCTAGACATCAGGGCTGTGTGCTTTCCACAGTCTTGGTGGTGAAAACTGTGGGATTGTGTTAGTTAGAAAGGAGAAAAAAAACCTGCTAAATTATATTCCTCTGTAAGCACAAAGATAACTTGTTAGTAGAGGACAGGTGACTGCTTCAGCAGGACAGGATTCTTAATGGTAGATTTTTCTTTCACAGAAATGCATTACATGGCATGTGTGAGAAACGGCAACTTAGTGAAAACAAAAAGGTGCTCTTGTTCTTGAGAGTGATGAACTAGATGGAGACTAGATGCTCTTTTCACATCTCCTTCAAATGGGAATATTATGGCTTTAGAATAGACTAAACAAGACAAATTGATGCTTCCTCAATTCCCAGGGACTGGATGGTTATGATTTGAATTCATTGAAACATATTTTATTTGTACTTTAAGTTTGAAAGCAAGATATGCCTTTGGCTTAGGAACAAAACTTAGCAGGAGAATATGCATCTACTTAGCCTCTAAGGCTGAAATTTTATGCAAAATTTGTTTTGTGAGTTTTGCTTTTGAATTTGAAATGCAGACTTCATTTCTGTTTACCCTAAGTTCAATCATTCATGAACATATTGATACAAGTATTAAAGCTGTCATAACAGAATTCTTTAGCATGGTAGTAGAAGGACTGAAGGGTGGGAAGGCTCTATAGAGGCATCCGGACAGGCTGGATCAATGGGCCGAGGCCAACTGCATGAGGTTCAACATGGCTCAGTGTCGGGTCCTGCATTTGGGTCACAGCAACCCCATGCAGCACTACAGGCTTGGGGAAGAGTGGCTGGAAAGCTGCCTGGTCAAAAAGGACCTGGAGGTGTCGATCAACAGCCAGTGGAATATGAGCCAGCAGTGTGCTCAGGTGGCCAAGAGGAGCAACAGCATTCTGGCTTCTATCAGAAATAGTGTGGCCAGTAGGACTAGAGAAGTGATTGTCCTCCTGTACACAGCACTGGTGAGGCTGCACCTTGAATACTGTGTTCGGTTTTGGGCCCCTCACTACACAAAAGACATTGAGGTGCTGTAGTGTGCCCAAATAAGGGCAACAAAGGTGTGGTGAAGGGTCTAGAGCACAAGTCTTATGAGGAGTAGCTGAGGGAATTGGGGTTGTTTAGTCTGGAGAAAAGGAGGCTGAGGGGAGACCTTATCACACTCTACAACTACCTGAAAGGAGGTTGTAGCAAGGGAGGTGTTGGTCTCTTCTTCCAAGTAACAAGTAACACTACAAGAGGAAATGGCCTCAAGTTGCGCCGGGGGAAGTTTAGATTGGATACTAGGAAAAATTTCTTCACTGAAAGGGTTGTCAAGCACTGGGACAGGCTGCCCAGGGAAGTGGTGGAGTCACCACCCCTGGAAGTATTTAAAAGATGCATAGATGTGGTGCTGACAGACATGGTTTAGTGGTTGGACTTGGCAGTGTTAGGTTAACGGTTGGACTTGATGATTTTAAAGGTCTTTTCCAACCAAAAGGATTCTACGATTCTATTGTTATTTTTTTGTAATGCACTAGTGAGTCCAGAGATACCAATAAGTTCAAAGGTTCTGATTTTTTTTCCCCATATTATGGCTGCTCAGCTCTATTCAGATAGAATGTCCATTTGTTCGCTGCCCCAAGATTTTCTAAAACAAAAAATATTTGTAAATGTCTTTTCACTGTTTTCAAACTAGTTTGAATATTAACATTTCTTTGGAACATTTAGACTCATCCCTGGGTTAACAATGGGTTGCCAACTCATTCTGTGTGGTAGTACCTAAAGCATCACCTGTAAATCAGGGAGGAGTTGGGAAAGAAGACAAATATGCATAGCAGCATTTAAGCTTGCATAAAATCCTTGTGATAGTTAAGTCATATGCTTCAACAGATTAGTGGCTTTAGATAAAAACTAGGGAATGATTAGCGAATGATTTTTTAACTTCTTTTTTACAGGTGATTTAACCAGAGGAAATAAGGAGGAAGTGCTAACATAATTAGATAAGCGTTTCACTTGTAGTTAACATGTGATAAACACAGTTATACCAGCTCCATTTTGAGTTGGAATTTTAGGCAGCATGCTAGCAAGGGGATGTGTGCCCACAGGGATATTTCTGTTACTCATTCCTAATGGAGCTTCACTTAGATAAGGCAATGGATGTCATCTTCATGCAGTGCCTTCTGGCCAGAAATATACACAGTAGAGTTAATGTGTCTTGGCTGTCCTCTGACCATCAAGTTATTCTGCCAGTTGGCTATAGGCAGGGGCAAAGAGTAGACTGAGCTTCTTCAGCCTTGCTCTTAAGTCTTTCATTGCCATAGTGTTATGCAGTGGGCATAAGTTGGGCTGCAAATGACTGACTGAACCTATGAAAATGTGGAACAGAATAATAGTGGAAGCATAGATGCTACCAGAAATGTAAGCAATCTTGCACTTAAATAAAATTATAAAATGTATTT
The DNA here is from genome assembly GCA_013400195.1 of Aramus guarauna. Classification (NCBI taxonomy): domain Eukaryota; kingdom Metazoa; phylum Chordata; class Aves; order Gruiformes; family Aramidae; genus Aramus; species Aramus guarauna. Next base: position 190,754 of record VXBL01007953.1, on the reverse strand, counting down.
GTAAACACATTTTTGGCATTGATAATTTAATATGTTAATCTTAAGGATATGCCTATCTACTCCCCAAGTTTCGTCTGTTTGACAGTGTCATGTTTAAATAATTTTTAGGCAAGGACATTACTGGTAGGATGATGATATTCATATGGAAATCCTATCCTAATCAAGCAAAACTTTGTTATGCGGTTTACTCAAGTTTCGTAGTGTGCAAGATAGCTTCTTTTTAAATATGAAACTTCATTGAAATCCCCAGCTGGGTGTTATACAGTACCCTATGCATACCTCTGGAGCATATAAAGTGTTTTCCCTTTTGCTGAATGAAGGTGGAGGGACCGTGAAGGGCTCCAGTGAGAACAGGAACACAAGGTACCACACTAAGGTGTGAGCTGGACCAGGACCAAGGTCCTCTACTCAGGAGGTATACTTTCCGAACAGGTGTGTGAGTATACTATTCTGGAAATATATACAACTTTTTGTCTTTCATAGAGAGAGCTGAAAAAGATCAGGAAGATGACTAGTTCTGGCACCACTCTCAGATTTTTAACCAAGGCAGAGATATTGATGACATTAGCATAGAGTAGTATTGCTGTAGTCACATATGAGTGGAGCAGATTACTGAAGAAATTAATCTCTAAATAAATCTAGCAATAAATTCTTTAGATTCCAACCATCAGCATCTAATAGGTAAATTACAAATGAATTTGAATGAAGAAGACAGACCTGTGTCACCTGTCCGAGGAGTGCAATCCAAAATCTCTCTGTAAGACCAGAATCAGAACAAATGTGCAGATTTCTGTTTCATACAGTGTTACTTTCCTTTTAAATGGAAATGAAATTATTTCTGATTTATGCTGCTGATGTCTTGAGCAGGTTTGTGCCCATTTGCTTACCTGGTTTACAAGAGGTGTATTTCTCCTCTGAGCCAAGTGTTGTACTCCCTGTAAAACAAAGGTTATGGCACTAACACAAGCTACTTCCTTGAGGCCAAATTCTACTCACAGTTTCTTGAATGCAAATCACTGGCATTACACATGGGTAACTGAAAGCTGAATTTACCCTTGAGTGCTCAGTTCAGTTAAAATTATTTTGCAGCTTCCCTGCTGATGGCTAAGAAATCATCCATCCCCAGTAGTATAGCTACCTTTTATTCAGTATTCCCTTCACAAATGTAACGTAAGGGTTGCTTATAAATATACATGCTTTAGTTTAAAATTGCTGTTGAAATTCACTGCTTTACATACTTCAGGTATAGCGAAAGCAGTGTCTGAAAGCTCATAATTAACCATTCCTTTCGTTCAGAGAATGCAAAGTAGGCTAAGTTTTCAGATGACAAAAGATTGTATCCAAGTTGTTTTGTGCAATTTTTTACACAGTTATGACTGGATATGGCAGAGCTGTACTAGTTAATATTCCTGGTCACCATCATTATTGCCAATGCATTGTGTCTTGTGCTTCAGATCCAATCCTGTCTCGCTCCGAGCACAAATAATTCAACTCCTCACTGTAAATCCTTTCTAATTAGGTTATTTCTGTCTTTTAATCTCTTACTTTGAGAGCTGTTAATGATTTTGAACTGAGACATGTATAATTTGTAAAAATTTAGCTTATCAGGCTTTAAAAGACCATTTGTTTTCCTTTTAATCTTTAACAGCCCTGTTTGGATTTAAGACTGTGAGTGGTAAATGTCAAAGGTAGAGACAATTTTGGTTATATTATGCAATTCTTAACCTGGTACTAAGGCCTCCAGCTGCAAAGTTTATGATGTCACTTGTGAATTAATTAAAAACAAACAAACAAACCAACCCCCCATCCCCATACGAAAAGACTAGAAGGCTTAGATGATAATGGTAATAGTATGTCCATGTGTTCATTAATTGCTGTGCTGCTGTACCAAATACCCAACTTTGTGTTATTTTCTTGCCTGTTTGAACTGATAGCTTCAGCCTAATTTTTCCATAATGAAACATCTCAGATTACTGGGAATTTCTTGATTCAGAGATCATTGTGGACCGCGGACTAAGTAAAAAAAAGCTGCTTTGAGTGTACCTGGTTTGATTAACTACACAGAAATTTGTTTTAGTGGAAAACAATAGTGAATTCCTTCAGTCACATATCAGAATATGATCACTATGATAGACAGTAATTGGAAGTCATAGTAGAAAGGCCAATTTAATTCATTTTCAAGATCCTATCATGTTAGGATGCTAGATGCTCCTCTGCAATATGAAATATACATACAACGGTCAAGTAGGGTTTAAAATCCCTGTACATTTGTCAAATGTTTTACAAAGCCTTGTAGATTTTTTTTTTTTTTAATGTCAATCCATAGGTTTAAATGAAAAACTATACATGCTTTAAAAATTTCTGGAAGACAGTTGTCAATGACGTAAAGGTATCATTCTTTATCGGAGTACATTATTTTACTCAGTAAGCTCTGTAGAAACCCTGGGGAGGTTACTATATTTCATGTCACTTCTTCCTGTATGTCTAAAAACTTTCCACTGCCAACACTTGCTGGTTTTGCTGCCTCTTGGAAACAGCCATTAACGCTCGTACAGGGCCCTGCAATGTACTACGTGTGGCCTTACCTCTAGGGCATCTCTGGGATGTTACTGCGTTGCAAACCGGGTTTCAGCGAATCAACCACCTGTGGTAAGCTGGGGCATTAGCAAAGCCAGATAAATACCCTGAATACCGGAATTTCTTCAGTAAAATGAGCTGTATAAGGATTTTCATGGCAGTGTCAGAATCAGCCAGCTGGTGGTTATTTATGAAAGGCTTGGTTACATCTAAGTGGAGGGAAAAGAACTTTCAGATGTTTGTGGGTTTTTTAGTCTTCCAACCACCTCTGCTCTATCCAGCCAGACAAGTACATGCCCGTGAAACTTTGAGAGCTACCAGGGGTGCCAGTTCACATAAAACAGCACTTAAACATATGCTCAATCCTACTAGACTTCAAGTCAGGCATTTACTGAGAGCGCATTGTTTTGGGAAGGATGAGCAGTTTTCTGTTGCAGTTGCCCATGACTTCTTGGAAAGGATAATTTTGCACACTCGTTGATTAGACTGGATGAACCTAGAGCAACAAGAAAAATAGCATCAAAAGTACATAGTAGATATGTCATAATGACTTACTAATGTCCATCTGTGGAGAGTGCTGTTGATTTCTGACCAGTGTATTCATCTTTGAAAATCTCAGCTAAGTCAAAAATAAACACCTTGCAAATAGGCATATGCAGGTTTAGATATTTACACTATGTGCAAAACCAGATTTAACTGTAAAGGGAAGCAGCTTTTTCTAAAAAAAAAAAAAAAAAANNAAAAAAAAAAAAAAGTACATTTTTTTTTTTCTCTTGCTCTTGCAAGTCTGTCAAGTCTTTACCTGGACTAAATTCCTGATGTTGCTGATTTCACAAATGGCTTTGAACTAACGTGGGCTTGAATAGTGCACGGAGCTGTGACCGTGCCAGGTGCACTGCTGGCGGGGCCCCGGGGCTGAGGTGGTGTGATGCCCTCCCTCTCTGACCAGCCCTGTCCCGCAGCCCCCAGCGAGGTGAGCTGTGCTGGGCAGGGGATGGTGACAGGGTCAGTGGCAGCCCGGCCATCCCCAGGTGTCCCTTCAGTGGGGGGCTGGCTGGACCCAAATGAAAACGCAGCTCCAGAGCCAAGGGGCATCACGTGTATGGGGAACCCGGGTGAGGCTTATCCCTGGTCTTTCTCTTGGCTTAGCTATTTTTCACAAAGCCTCCTCCAAGGTTGCACTGGTATGCCATGTCAGAGCACAGCCTGATCGCTCTGGTGGTTTCCTGCTGGACAGGATATTACTGGGTACCAGGTGCCTTCCTGCTGGTATGTGAACCCGCACAGCGTGATGATCCATTTCTGACCACAAACCCTCCCTGGTGCAAGAAGTGCCACCGACTAGGGAGTGGGAAACTATGTTAAAATGGTTTTCTGTGCTGGGAAAGGCTTGGAGAAAATGTGTTTGTGGGAGAATAAATGTATCTGTCCATTACTCTGCTGCTTTTTTCTCAATGATAACCACAAAACAGAAATTGTCCCTCACCTCAAGCCCATGTTATTGCAGGCTTTCACTGGATCGATTCCTCCAAGTTCCAAATCTTATTGGAGTTGGACAGTGAGAGAAGCTGAAACAAAAGTCAGAAAGTCTTTTCTTATCAACAGGGGAGCCTGATAATAATTCTATTTCATTGGGATGAGGAGATAGAGCATATATGGCCATAACCCCCGCTGAATACCCCAGCACTGTGGAACTGCCATGAACGTTGAGGAAGACAGGATATGTTCTTCATGCCTGACAGTCCAGAGAAATTGAGCTGTGCTTGCGACATCAACTTATTTTCAGCCCCTCCAGCAATTCTGGAATGCTCCAGCAGGGCACCATGTTTCTTCTGTCACCACATAGCCGATACTTTCCCTTTCCATCCACTCCTGCTTGCCTACAGAGCAGGGACTTTTCTGAGGGCAGAAGTCCTCTTCTAAATGGCAGATTTTACTCTGCTTGAAATCTGAGAAGAGGTTTAACTGCTGCCTTCTGTGCTCAGTCTCTTAACAAAGAAAACAAGTCTCTTTCTGAAAATCTTCTTTTTTGCTGGGAGGTTCACGGATGTTAAAATCCTCTGGTTTAATGATTATCCCTGGTCAGAGCTTAGTGTTTAAATTTGCTGGAAATAAGCAGAAAGGCTGTTTTTTAAAATGGGAAGAGAGGTGGCTTAAAAAGTAGACTTTAATATTCTGGAGTCCTTTTTTATTAACTTCACATTTGAGGAAAAAAAAATCTTATGACTTATGTCAGGATCTTTTGTTCACTTAATGAATTTTTCAAGGTATTAAAAATAATTTGTGCAATGTGATGACTATTAAGCTAGTAGGTGAGGATGGGAGTAGAATATAATTTCAATTAATATCCCATCTGAAATAAAAAGAACATTCTCAAAGATTAAAAAAAAAAATCTTCACTGATTGAGGAAAGAACCTAGTCTTTGTTGGAAACTAAGCCATACGACATGGCAATAACAGCTCCCTACAAGAGAGAGTGGGAAGTATGTTGAAGATCAGTCTTTACATTTAACACTTCAAAAAAGTAACCTCAGTGAGGCTACCAGGCAGCCATGCTCCTTGTGCACACTCACAATATATGTGTGAGGATATATATATACCCCTCCTCTTCATCTTGCTATTTTCTGTGGGTGCTAAGATTACAGACCAGGAGGAGATTAAACCTCAGAGCAGAGTTGCATGGTGGCTCTAAGCAAGTTTACTTTGGAAGTGTTAAATGTGTGAAGTGATCTTCAATATATGCAAATTAAAAGCTTCTGGGAGTACTGTGCATGCAATGAAAAGAAAATATAGCCTTCTGCAGATGGAAAAAGCAAGCTTATTAGAAATTAATAACTGTCTCAGTCCTAGGGAAATAAGAGAAAATGGTGCATCTAATTCTTACTATAGCAAAATGTAATTAACAGGAAGGTCAGAGGGCAAGGACATAGTATGCAATTAAGTCTTCTTCAATCTTGCACTACACAGGTAAACACAATACAAGTTTAATAATGAACAAATCCTCAGGTACCTAGCACACATTTTTAGAACTCTCATTTACATGAACTCTGTGGGGATCTTATTTCTTGCTATAGCATGTTTTGCAGTTCTATATAGAAAATTTAGGAAGACTCTAAAGACGTTTTCTTCACATCTTTCTTTAGGTTTCCTCTGATCCCCCTACCACTGAAGCATTACCGCAGTTCATTTTTCTGTGTGTTACTCCAGATTCAGTGCTAATACAGATAAGGCAAAGCTGTAGCAAGGCTGCTGCTAACATGTGAAAGCTGTGCTTTGATGTGATAGCATAATGAATACCTATGTTAGTTACTGCTGGATACATTCGTTCCCTTCTGGATGTCAAGCTAGTTTAGGAGGTGATACCTGACTTTTTTTTTTCTTTCTTTCTTTTTTTTTTTCCCCCTCCTTAGTCCAGGACACTTGGCTGAGGATATAGTATTCATTACATGCCTGTTCACAAATGCGTAGTGGGGATGGATTCACTGCTGATCATGCTTTGAGCAGGAGGTTGGAGTAGATGACTTGCCAAGGTCACTTCTGACATGAATTAATCTATAAATTTAAGATTTGCATGCAGATCTCTGTTCTTTTAAGGAAGCAAAGTATTTCAGCTGAATATTGGATTTCACCTGCAGTATATTCAGGTTCTCAAAAGTGGTCCGTATTTTATTTGTGCCCCTCTGTCACCGCTTTGCTTTCTCTTGTGTCATTTTCTGTCAAGAGCTTCCAGACTTGCCCTTGATTTCTGCCTCGTAGCAAATCTGACTAAGACCCACTTCCCTTTCTGCTTTTGCTTTCCAAATTTTCTCTTCTCCGTGGCTCTGAGCCCAGGGAGTAATGCATAAAATGCTGCAAACCATAACACAGAGATGCAGCAGCCAGCAGTCACTGAAATGGGATGCAGTTCTGCACAAACAATGCCAACAGGAGGGACTATATTGTCAGTTCACCTTTCTAGGCAGCACCAGGTAAGGTTTATGCAAAGGGGCTCTCTAGGCTTGGAAACTTCAAGAAACATATGAAAATGGCAAATTCACACACAAAATCATCTGCTAACCCCTCATGTCAGACCTCCTAACCTTATACTGTAGATAACTGAATGACAAGCTAGCACCTACTCTGAAAACTGTGTAGTCAGATTAAAGATGAGTGCAAAACTGACCTGATTCATCTTTTTTGTCATCAGTGGAGAAGGCCCATGCCACAAATGTTACAAGATTTCTATTATTATTATTATTATTATTATTATTTTATTTTGCATGGGCAGGAAATCTTTGTGACCAGAAAGAAGGCAGCAGTAAAGGGTCAATGCCCTTGTCCCAAACAATTGCTGAAAATCCAAACTGTGTTAGCTTAAAAAGAAAAAAAAAAAAAAAAAAAAAAAAAAAAAAAAGGAAAAAA
>VXBL01007953.1:165502-183750 GCA_013400195.1 Aramus guarauna | reverse complement strand
AAAAAAAAGGAAAAAATAAAAGAAAAGGAAAAAAAAGAAAAAGAAGAGGGACAAGTACATTGACTAATTAGAAAATTGGAGCAGAGAACATGATTTTGCCAAAATATGATCTCTGTTTCTTGGGCTTTTGACCTGTAACGTTTGAGTAACAGGAAGCGATTGTTTTGAAAACTGAGGGAACTCCTGTTCATTCTAAATCCTCCCGAGGTGGGAATAAAAGCCTTCCCAGAAAACAATTTTGGTCTTAATTATGATAGAAACGAGGACTGAAGAACAATGCCATTTTTGCCTCCTTTGGAAAAGAGAAGTCTGAAATTCAGGTAATAGATCGGTTTCTGCCAGATGTGTGAGATGTGAGGCCGCAGAAGAATGACTGCTAGCGTGTGAGATATGAGCTTGTTCCCCCCCGCCCCAACCCCTTTTTCGAAAGGCTCAGATGTGAACTGAATTTCACGCGCTCGGCTGCTAAAAAAGGTGTACGGTGGTGTTTTTTTTTTCCCCAGTTATACTTTTTGCTGCATCAAAGCAGGAAGCAGCGAACAGCTGATGCACTAACCCGCGAGGGGCGGCGCAGAGGGTGAGTTGGGGTTACCCTTTGAGAAAAGGACGTCCCGACCACGTGCGACACATCCACCTCTACCGCGGCCCCATCCCCGCGCCTGCCTGTGCCGCCTTGCATTCGGTGGGGGCCGTCATCTTCTGCTCCGCCGCTTACCGAACAGGGCTGGTGCTGGAGGCTGCCGTGCCCCGTGCGCGGGGTGCACCCCAGCCGTGACCCCGCTGCCGGCGAGGATGCGGGGGCCACGGGAGGTGCGCGGCTGCTCCAAGGATACAGCCCTAATTAGGAAACGGCTCTGCAAAATGTTCCTTTCTTCTACAGCTTTAAAACTCATTTACCCTTTCTATACATGTCAAAACATGTCGGATATTACTAGCGTGATCTCTTGAGATCATGCTAATTCATGACTTCCTTCATCTTAGAGGTCTTTTTATTGAATGATTGTGGTATTTTTTATACTCATTTTTTTGCTCGCTTGCTTTCTCTGGTGTAAGTTGAGGTTATGTTTGTTTTCAGGGATATGACTATATTTTGTCTGACAGAAAATAGGTGGTTAGTTTGAAATATCTGTTATTCTGTGCATTCCCCCCCACCCCCACCCCCCCCACGAGAGAAAAATAAGGAGGTAGAAGACGATGATCATACTGCAATGCTTGTATTGACGGGGAAAGAGTACAGATATTTTTGGTTTACTGAACACTGCGTACAAAAAGGATAAAAAAATCCCAAATGAATCAGAAGTAATTTACAAACAAAACCATAGTAAAATGATTATGAGCTTGAACAGTCCTAAAGAAGGTAGTACAGATTCACTATTTTAAAATGAATATAAAAAAATATTTTCTTCAACTCGTGAATTTGATAGGGAGAATGAATTTCTTTAATATTAATAATCTCCACATAGCTGCATAGGACAAATGGTGATAGGGGAAATAAGCTTACCTATACTCAGTAGTACATATATTGAGACTGATATTTACAGTTCTTTAGACCTATATTAATTTTACAGAGGAAATCTTGTCCTCTTTTTTTCCCTTTGTGTTGGTATTTGCAATTTAATATAATCACTAGGAGCAAACTGAAGCTCCTGCACTTGTTTTTTTCTTGCAGATCTCATAGCTCAAGAATGATGGCGATAACCTGGCCAAGTTTTTAATTTTTGCACACAATCAGAGCTCAGTTTCAGCCATCTTACTTACAAAATTAAGGGATATTAGGGAACGTATTGTCTTCATTATGGTTCAGACATCAGTCTGAGATAGCTGTACAGAAATGTACTGCACTCCTCCTTATCTGAATGCAGTGACTCGAAAAATACGTTAATACCAACTGATCATTTTTCTTCTTATAGTGACCGAGGGGCTTGTGCCTGCTTGTTTTATCCAAAAGAAAAAAAAAAAACCTGCAGCTGACTTTGGTGGGAATTTTGCCTGAACAACGACTACAGGCTGCAGTCCAAATGAGATTTCTTTCAGCACATATCTGTTTCATTTTCTAAGGTTTCTATATTTTGATAGCACATATGGGAGTGACTTAAATTTTAGCTTAAAATTGCTGCTTTAGGAGCCTAAGCTGCTGCAGTGATGTTGGGCTGTTATGCATTTGTTAAGACTCTGCTTTGTTGCCTACCTGAACGCTTGGAAGTTGCCAGTGTTTATCTGAAGTCCAGATGAGTAGCTAGGAGAATTTTATGCAACGGAGAGGAGGAAGAACAGCAGCTGCATTCGTAGAAACTTTTTCTTTACGTAAGTGCATTCATCCACGATGGGCATCCTCCACCCTGACACAGGACAAAGGTCTGGCTAATGCTGCTCCTATCCAGTGCGCTGAAGGCTTTGGGCGTGCTACTCAGCTCCGGGTTGGCAAGGGCATGACACTATTAACCAAAGCTGTCTCTCAAATCGCAGCTGACCTCAATACCAGAGAGGAACTGGCCAGCGAGTCCTTACTCCCTTCAGGCGCTGATCACTTCTTTTTAAGTAGATGTGAATGTAGGGTTTCAGGCTTCTAGCGCAATTTGCAAAATGTGTATTACCCAACATATAGAAACTGTAGAAAACTGCATAGAGTGTTAGAATTAAGATAGAAAAGTACTTCGTCGCGTAGGTATTGAGCATGATCTTTTAATCTATATGCTCTTAAGTTTGTGCATGTAAGTGATAGATATTTATATGTATAGGTGTTTTTTACATATATCCAACTGGTTTATGCAAATCTCGGCAAAAGATATTAAAAATGGCCGTTTGTAAATATAAATTGCTGGAGCAGATATTTGCTTTACCATTACTCCACCTACTGGTATTGTGTTAAACTGACTGAGATACCAGCGCTTACTCAAAATAATAAAAAAAAAAAAAAAAAGGGGGGGGGGGGAATAAAACAATCCCCAGAGCACAGGCATTGAGTGATTAAACAACCATTGTGAGGAATGATGGGTTTAAGGAATAAATAATGGTTTATTTCAGATGAGTGGAGGCTGACCTATATCTTTCTTTCCATAAATATACATTAGTGATATTCTTACCAATAAAAATACCTAAAACTTAATTTAAGAGGAGTCAACGCTATAACAGATGTGTCTGACTATACATTTACAGCAAAACCATGTGCACATATATTATTTGAATAATGGTGTAGAATTACCTTAGAACAGTAAAATATCAATTAAAATTAAGTCTTTCAAAAGCTATGGCAATGTGAGTAAATAGAATATGACACTGTCTGAAAAATTACAGTGGGGAAAACAAACACTGTCACAAATGGACTATGCTCAGCTACTTGGGGCTGAAGTTTACAAGATGTGATTTCTTACCGCAGTGTAATTGCTGGAGGAGCCCAAGCTCCAAGAAGGGCTTCATACACCCCCACGGAAGTCGTCAGTTCTGTGTGCAACGTGGCCTTCATTCAAGGGCAGTGGGTGCTTGTGACATCTACGTGAAATTCAGGGAAATCAAACACACTTGTAGGACCACCATAGACTCTGTTGCAGAAAAGGAACTTCCTCTTTTGCTTTTGAGGAGTCTGTAGCCCCAAGAGAGCTTTGTGGTTGCCTGGTTTTTCCTTCTTTCCACCTTTACCATGGTAATAAAATACATCATTTTGCTGTGGCTATCAGGGAGTTTCATAAAGAGCCCACCATACTGTGAGACCTGTGAGAAGCCCCTTCATTCCCTGGAGAAAGCTATCTGTTGGCTTTTTAATATTAGGAAGAAAATAGAGGAGACAGTGATGAACTGAGTTTACTGTTGTTTGGCGATCTTGCCTGTATTATATATGTACGTCATATGTATGCTCACAGCCAGCTCCCTCATTTCCTTCTTTTTGGTTACTATGTTGTTAGTTAGTCACAGTGTCTTAATAGATAGATGCTAAGAATACATACACTTATATCAGCAAATTTTAAAACAGTGTAAAATAAAAAATTTTTAATTTCTGTGGCATGGTTCCCTGCAAAGACCTAGTAGTGAACCTGTTCCTCTGCTTTTGTAATTGAAAGGGTGATAAGGGCACAGTTGTCTTTTACTCTGTCACAGCTGCTGACACCAACCAGAAATGAATCCTTTTAGCAGTGGTTTTAAAGACTATTTATTTTCCTTTTCTGCAGAGGACTGCTTGCATGCAGGAGCAAAGGGAAACCTGATACCTCTGCCAAAGGGACCTGCAATCCATGATGGACTTCTACTGCTAGTTGTAACTGTGTAGTCCGTTAAATCCAGACTCCTCAGCTAAACCTAAATCAAGGGCAAAGAGGAGGGATGTTTCCATCGTTGTGGGTCTGTGTGCGTTGGTCTTTTGAATCCTGATTAACAGTGGAGAAATATGGGTATCTGGACTGAATAGTGTGCACACACACTGTGCTGTGCTCAGGTGCGCACCAGCACGACACATCACCAGGACCCTGAAACATGCCGTGGTGCATAGCTGCTGCCCGGCCCCGGTGCGCTCCACTTTTCTTCTGTAGGTGCCGAGCCCCGTTTGGCTGAGGCCCTTCACACCAAGCTGTGTAGTCCTGCTGGTGGTGTGTGCTCCCTTCCTTCTCCGATGCTGTGGTCTCTCCCTGAGACGGCTTGACTGATGCCTTGGGACAGCAACCAGTACTCTGTTACGCCAGAAAGCCACCTGAGGACTTAGGAAGAGAGAAACCTGAGGAGAGCAGTGTGCAATGACTCCTTTGGACTGGCAAATGTACCTCCTTTACCCTGGGGAGGTAGGAGGGAGTAGTTAGTTAGTAGGAAGACTGCAGGCTGAGCGCCAAGGAGGGAGCATTGCGCTGGAAGGCGTCATTATGGGAGGAAGTGTGGAGGGGTAATTAGGTGAGTTTGCTCCGGTGCTGTGCGGTAGTGCTGAACATGGGCTTATTCTCAGTGGTGCAGAGGTTAAGAGGCGCGGGTCTAAATGGTCATCCAAGGGGTATGCAATTAGCTTTCATGCGGAGCAAAGCCAAAGCCAGAGAGCTTGCACCTGTGGATTCCTGATGGAAAAACACTCTTGACTGAGCATAGTCTAAAGCGAGATCTTTTTTTCTGCGAGCACAGAAAGGCTGTGTGCTGAATACAAGAGGATCAACACAGCTGGTAACTAGCATCTTGATTAGGGATGGATGAACTGGTTTGGATAAAACAACAACTGGTCTGACTGTGCACGGACCTCAAGCTGAGCCTGAATTTGGAAGGGGTAAAACAATATAAAGCTTGCATTATTATTTTCACTCTTAGGTATTAACATTTGTCTGTAGATCCTGGTTGCAGCAAAACAGCTGAAAGACAGTGCAAGGATGGCACATTTCCTGGCCAACTGGGAAGGAAAGGGGTCACTTTGTGTCTCTTCCTATCATCAGACATGTTTCTAGACAAGAGACATTTTTCTCTGAACCAGCCACACATCCGAATATCTGAACATTCGCCCATCTCTATTTCAGAGTATTCAGCTGTAACAGTTGAGAGAAAACTGCCAGTAACATCACACCCCTGAAAGCGTCTGTGAAGTTTCTGTGGCGCAGGCTAGTCTGGGAGCTCTGAAAATTGCCCCGTGTGCCATTGCCAGTGTTTTCTCATCGTGCTCAGATGTCCGCACGAGCTTGGTGGTGTGGCCGCTTTGCATATCACAGCCAAAGGGAGGTCGTGCTTCTTGTTCAGCCGTAGGAACGACACCTTGGCAATGCTTAGTGTCGCGGCTTTGTGGGAACGTTGTGGAAATATTTCCATCCTGACCTAAAGTGAGCATCCACCTGGCATTTGTGCTGGAACATGTGGGTTTTTTGAAGGTACATCTCGGTATTTTACACAATAAAATAATAGCTTTGTCCAAAATATCTCTCACTGTACAATTATAAATAAATTACACTTCAGTATTTTTGTTGAATATACTCACACAGGCCTTTTTTTCAGAGTCGTCTTTAGTTTCATGAAGATAGAACATAGGAAATCATGTTCTGTGGCCATTCATTTAAACCATGGCTAATCTTTGGAGAGCTATATTTTACAGTGAAAGCTGCTATTTAACATACATAATGGTTTTTTTTCTCTTTAATTGCACAGAAGGGATTGTTTCCAGTAAATTAAAATTTCTTTGACACCAATTATTTGGCAATATGAAGATGTAGTATTTTACCTTCATTTCCTTTAAATTAATCTGATGATGATTAGATTTAAATAATAAAAATAATGAGGTATGTTTCCTTCTCTAAATTACTTCTTTGTCATGTGTGCTTCCCTTTCTATTGAACTTAGTGACTTATTTGCTTTTAGTAGATCTGAAATATTCTGACACTAATTACATTTTGAAATATAATCTTCCAACTATGTTGCTTCTGGTTTCTACTCATTTCAGATTGGTTTAGAAGCATTGGCTTGTTATTTTATTGCTGAATATTGAAGCTGAGAGCCACATTACATATATCAGTGTGCTTTCTTTTCCATCTTTAGCTTTGTTAATTAAATTCTATATCTTCTATATTGCTCATGATTTGTAATGTCAGTTGCCAAATTTCAGACTCTGCAATGTGAAATCTATTCAATATAAATATTTTATTTGTCCAACTGTTTTTGAAAACTAGTTCAGCCATAATCTTTAGCATTTTCTTTCTTTGCAGTGTACTAAATGGCCAATGCAATATATAACAAAGGAAAATGTTCTGACGTACTCCATGCAAAAGTAACTGATTAAGCATATATTTCTCCTGCTGCTAGTAAAAACTAAATGATCTGTCATTAAGGTTGCTGGGCTATATGTGACAGAAAGACGGCAGATTAGCAACTGCAGCAGATGAGCCAAATACTCCTTTTGGTTGAGCACTGGATATGGGACAGACCCCAGTATCAAGAGTGAAAAGGGACGTTACAAATAACTTTGCATTCTACAGTTATAATATATTTAATCCACAGGGGAAAAGATTAATATGTTGCAGGCGATGCTTGCCTAATATCCTAAAGCTATAAACACGTGAAGACAATCACAGTGGGTCAGACCAAAGGTACATCTAAAGCTGTTTTCTGACTCTTTAGGAGTATAAAAGCGAACATTTAGGATAGAGTAAAAGCAGAATAAGGATGTAGGATGCTTCCCTTCAGTATTTTTGCTGGTCTCAAAGCGTTTTCAGTCAGAGGTGTTTCAGTTAGGGAACGGTTTTCGGTCAGGGAACTCTGCAAGCCAAGTCTGGTCTCCTTCTGTTTAGTAGCCATCAGTGGATTTCTCTTCTATGTCCTGTCTCCCCTTGAACCCAGATTTTGCACCCTACAGCATTGTGGGATTCCCAGATACTGCATAGCCAATCATTTCCCTTTCTGTGTGCAGAGCCTGGCTCTTGCTATCTTAATTTGATGCCCCCTAGTTCTGATACTATCAAGAAGAAATAAAAAGGTTCATTCCTATCCAGTCTTTTCATACCAGTCAAGATTTTGTAATTTTTTCTTATATCCTCCCTCAGTCACTTTATTTCCATGCCAGATGTTGTTAGCTTAGTTGTTGTTGTTGTTGTTTGGTCCTTGTTACTCCTCGAGGAGCATAGGGCTGCAACAACACTATGCCACCAAACCCGGTGGGATAGTGTTGTTGCAATTTCTGTAACAGATTTTGTTTTTTACATGATTGGGTTGTTAGCCCAAAACAAAACCCCCAACCTGGAGGGCCAGGGTGCAACATTTTAGTCTGGCCTGACAAGGCATGCAAGCCACCACACCACGACAAGGTAAGTTGCACCAGCTAGTGGTGGTTAGCTTAGTTGTGCCCTGTACAAAGCTGTCCTACACCTTTGATTTTCTGCCATTTTTTTCTGTATATATTTCTTGTTACCATATCTGCTCTGAGATTAAGGAATACACAACACGCAAGATATAAGTGTACTATGGATTTACATAACGTCATAATGAAGTTCTCCATTTTATTCTCTCTTACTTTTTAAATAGTTTTTAAGATATGAATTTTCTTTTTCAACTGCTGTTGAGCACTGAGCAGGCATTTTCTTGGAATTGTGATCACAATCCAAAGATCACGTTCTGAAGCTGTAATGCTCAGCTCAGCAGCCATCACTTTAAATGTGGAGTTGAGATTATTTTTCTTCCATCTGACTAACTGCACTTTTACCTATATTGAACAGCATCTGACATTTTATTGCTCAGCCTCTTAGTCTCATAAGTTCCTTCTGCAATTTTTCATGAGTCTTGTCCTTCCTACTTTAATAACTCAGTATCGTCAGCAAACTTTGTCAGCTCACCACTTCACCCCCTTTGGGAGGTTATACTTATGACCACACAGAACAGCAGGGATCCCAGAGAAACTCCACTGATGATTTTCTGTCACTGCTTGAGACAGAGCCGTATTACATCTCCTTTATCCCGTCATTAAGTCAATTATCTAGCCAGGATTTTTTTCCCTAGCATATGGCCATCTAGTTCTCTGAAAGTTTTTAGTGAATGAATTTGTTGAAATTTTTTGGAAGACGAAATAGATTCTACCGAGTTGATCATCTGTATCTAGATTCCTGTTGAAATCCAACACTGAGAACCCCAACAGGTTTTTAAGGCATTGCTTCTCCTTTGAAACAATGTGTTGGGTTTTTCCAAGTTTTATCCAAGCTTCTATTCATTCTGTCTTCCATTAAGGCTTTCACTGACTGGCCCTGTGAATGTATCAGGCTTCCATCTTGTTCCTTTGGCATCTTTTTCCTGCCTTCACTTTATTTTTTAATGACACCACATTTTTTAACTTCATGTACCAGTACAGTTTTAGGCAGGAATTTATAATCCATCCATTTGTCTGCTTCATCCTCAAGCTCCCTTGAAACTCCTGGGTGGACACCATCTGTTCCTGGAGAGCTCCTACTGTTCATTTTGTCCATGTGTGTCATGACTTTTTCTACAATGATTTCAATTTCATGTGTATCTTCTGACAAGTCTACCAGGCAAAAGGATTACAGCATGGGAGTCTGTAGTACTTTCCATAGTAAGTGGTAGTGTAAAAAATTAATTTGGCTTCTTTGCTGGATTTGTATCTTTTCTGAGTGTACTTTTTGTAGCCTTATCATTTATTGGTCATACAAGCTTTTTGTTGGTTTCTTGTCCCATATATGTTGGAGGAAGGATTTATTATTAGTTTTTTTGTGGCATGTTTCTATTGAGTCTGTCAGTTTGATTTTTTTATTTTTTTTTAAATTTGGTGGTTTTTTGGTGTGTTGGTGTGTTTTAATTGTTGGGCTCAGCCTATTTGAAAGATGTCTTATAATATCCAAAACTACTACTTAAGAATTTTGGGTTCCTCCCATTCTTTTAGAGATATTTCTTAAGAGGCTTTATATGTTTTTCAGAAAACAATATTATTTACTTTGCTATTAGCTCTGGATATTTGGGGTGTTCAGTTTATTTGAAATCTACTTGCCATGACTATTCCAGTAATCTGTTGACAAATTCTGAACAAAAAGTTAATTCTTCTGTCAGATATATAGAGTAGCCTTTAACCACTGTTTGTGTATTTTTTTTCAAATTGATCCATTTGTAGTGTAGAGCATGTGGAAAGTATCTAGAATTCTAATCAGCTGATTTCTCATTAATTTGGATCTCTATATAAACAAGCTTTAAATGAAAAGGGATATGGAAATTATTCAGCAAGGGAGACCCACAGAGACTTCTATGATTGCAATAAACATGAGGGATTCTAGACAGGATCCCCCACAGGAGCTAATGTATGGAAACCTGATTGTGCAGATTCTGTAAAAAATCAGTACAGCAAAGATGCCAGTTTTTTCTCTGTTGCTTACCCATCTCATCGCACATTAAAAATATATATATATATAAAGAGGATAAATTTCATTAAGCTTAAATTCCTTTCTTGCTTTGACTGAAAATTTATCACATGCCTCTAACAGCTCCACACAATACCTGTCTAACATATGTAATGTGTATGGAGGTCATACTGTGGGCAGTGTTTTGAGGGGTTATTGTAAATTGGAATATCACATTATGTTGTCAGTCCTTGAAATTGGTCAAGATTTCTTAGGAGTGGAAATGAGATTCTGATTTGTGATTTTTGATTCCAGGAGAAGGAACGGGGAAAGGAGATGGGAAGAAGTCATGGAGTCCAGGGATGAGATGAGGTTGTGGGAGTAAAGGGTCTGGAGAGGCTCTGGGAGTAGGGGGTGGGTTAAGAGAAAGTGAACGGGGAAGGAAGATTGTCTTATCCCTTCTAGGAAAAGCGAGAGAGAGCTGAGCCAAGGGGCTTGAGAGCAGCATTGCTGATAAGGAAAGGGATGTAAGCGGATGTAGCAACAGCACCCACCCCATGTTATCTGCAGCCATCTCTCGGAAATGCACATCAAACAGGGTCTGGTTGTTCAGACTCCTTTGATTCTACATCAAATTAATGAGCCTTACCTAATCTGAATGGCTAAGAGTGAAATCCAGATGTTTTCTTCAATCCAGATATGAAAGCTTCCACAACCATACCCTGAGATTTGCTTAGTTTGTTCATTTACTTGCCTTGTTCTCTTACACAGAATAGAGGAAAGATACTTTACAAGCCTGTGAATAGGGAATTTGCTCAATGAAAAGTGAATTCCTAAACTTTCACTGAGTAAACAATGACATCAATTACTCATTTTGGTTATGTTGATTATTGAACACCCAAGAATGTAAAAATCTTGGCTTTGGGATGAAGATGAGCACTCGCAGGTCTGCCCTGTTAAGCACAGAATAAATTTTCACCTTGAAAACAATACATATTTATCTTATTTTTTGGTGTGCATTAAGTTAGATGGTCCATGTTGGAGACTGTCAATGGTCATGACACTCACTGTGCAACATGGAAAAAGGTTAAAGATTATCTACACAGCTCGCAGCTGTGGAAAGGGTAAGTTGCATGATGCTCCATTTTTGTCCCTGTTTTGTTTTGTGTGTATGGCGGCTACCACCAGCATTATTAGTTTTGTAAATGGAGCCACAGAGGCTTTTATTAGCCCTAACTGCCTCATAATTAATTCCTACCAGGGCATCTTCTTGCTGCTTTCATGAGGAAAGCTAAGCACCATTAGTATCTAACTCGGAAATTAGCATTGGAAAAGGCCTAAAAAGCATAGGCATCTGTTGGCTAAGATCACAAAGGTCATGAGTTTTCTGGTCTCTTAAGTATCTGTGGCAAAGATTATTCCCAGGTTTCTCCATTTGCAATGCTATTATTTAGAAGTCTAAGAAGCCCAGAGTTGTCAGTAAAATAAGGGAAAGAGAAAACTGGGGATACCAGAGCAAAACAGTTTATGGGTCTCTCTTCGTGCACACACTGGCGCAAATAATAGAAGAGGATTAAATTTAATCTGCTTAGAAAGAGAGGCGAAATTTAAATGAGGCAAAACGCAGAGGGAAGCAAGAGAAGCAGAGACAAGCAAAATCACTCTCAAGGCAGTTAGTCAGTGAAGTGCCCATTAGTTAACTGCTAACATGGCACAAGATACAGCATTTTATTGATTTTATTTTATTTTATTGGTAAAGGGAAACCTTGTGTATGCGTGTAAACTACATTTCTGCAGGTTAATCTTAGGGACATGTATTTTTAAGACATATAATTAATGGGAGCATCTGTGAACGATATAAAATCAGAAGAAATATAGATATTTCATAGAGAGTAATTCTATCCCACTCCTCTGCTATTCAAGAGATAAGAGCTGAAATGCAGCTTGGAGAGAGACCCAGGGGAGTAACGTGCGTTGGAACTTTATGTACAGGAGCAAGGAGTCCCATTTCAACGGAAAGTCCTCTTGCAAGGTTATGTTAAAGAATGAGGTCATTTCACATTTATTCCAGTTAACACAGCACTCCAAAAACTCCTGAAGAATATGAAGTGTAAGAATTAATTAAAATACCAGGGAAAGGTGCTTCTGTCTGGAAGACGAATAGTGCAACCGGTGATGCTTATGCAGGGGCAGCAGCAGGCAGGCTGTCAATTTCTACTTGGAAAAATAGTTTTCTCTGGATTTCTAACTTTCTTCATAAGTAACAGAGGTAACTGCCGAAGTGGAACAGCACGCTAGTGTAAGCAGATGCCTGCCTATAATGCCATGTTTGTATACATTCAAGACACCTACTTACGCTGTTGCTAGTAATGTGTTGATTCGTGGTTTAAGCTGGCATTAGGCACCCATTGGATTTCATGCGTAGATAATGAGGAATTCAGAGAACTGGCAGCTCACAGAGATAACACCACAGTTCGTCTGAAAAGGGCTCTCTGTTGGCACTGCAGCTTGGCAAACAGCGCTGCTTTGGTGGAGAAGGGGTGCTCAGCTGAAGCAAGGCCTCAGCTCTCTTGCTCCGATGCCTGGCAAAACGCACGTGCTTTTGGGATGACCTGCAGCTACGGAGATCACGTTCTGAGGCTTCACTGGCAGTGTTGGCTCGGTGCTCAAAAGTAGTCTCCTGCCCAGTCTCTTGATCGGCTTCAGAGGAAGCTGCTCACTGACGTCTCCAGCAAAAAAGGCAAATTTCATGTTCATGCTAATCTAAAATTTGGAGACATAGCAGAGGAAGAGGGGTTGGAGGAAGAGAAAGTTCTCATGTCACCTTCACACGAACTGCTAATAAGGACAGGCCGCTAGGCTGGTCATGGCCAAGAAGCCCCACTGGTCTCTTGGAGGATAAGTCAATGAAAGCCTTATGTATTTATATTTCACCTCACATTTTCTTTCTTTCTTCATTTTTTTTTTCCCCTTTTTTAGTCTTCAGTGTGAGCTGAAGCTGTTTTGCTGTGCGTTAAGGGGACTATACATGCGATCATTGAATAAGAATTTTCTAAGCCTCCTCTAACTGAGGTGTGGATGGGAATCGCTGTGGTGATTAGAATACGATTAGAGAACACTGTGTCCTTATCAGTTGCAAAGAGAAGGATAAAGGGTTGGAGTGTCTAGACTTCAGCTGAAGAAAAGACATTACATGTACGCATGTCTAGAAAAAGGACTTCAACCTAGGAGATCTAAAAGGAAAAAAAAAAAAGTAGGGCTTAGCAGTGCTTGTATTTACCATTGATTTCAACTTGCTTCTCAGATATTTGGCTGGAAAATAAAGCCACGAAACAAGTTTTGCTAATCTTAAAAACAGTAATTCAAACACACTGCTATCATCTCAGAAGACAGGACATACCTCTTTATGACAAAAATAAGCGCTATCAGATTAATGACATGCCTAACGCTGAAGAGTAGTTGTCCATGACTTTGTGTGGGCTCCTCCCTCCTAGAAAGCCCCTTCTCTCCACTAACAAATAAGTAAGACCCAGTCTATGTAAGCTATATTATAAGGCAATTAATGGTGTTCAACCACTGAGGTCATTCATCAGCCTATGAGCTTCTCAAAGATTTAACATATTGATCCTTCTTTGTTCCATTTTCCCCTACATCCAATTTCTTTAGCACAGTTGCTAATTATTTATTTTAGTAAAAACACAAATGCTCCAGTAATCATTGCCAACAGTTCAGCACTAATGAGCAGCTCTCTGGTAGCTAACCATTGTGTCCATTCAATATGAGAAAGCAAATCGGTAAGGAAAAAGCTTTAAGCGACATTATGTTGTTATAGATAATAGTGAGGAGTTAAAAAAAAATAATCTTTGCAATTATTAAAAAGTTTGACTATCATCCTGAGAAGTGAATCTTATTGGACTGTAATTATTATCACTACTGCTTATTGGGCTATATTTGTTATCACTACTGCTACTATTATTATTGTTATTGGGTCAGCAATGTTTTGTCCATGATGAAATAACAAAGACAGCAGAGAACCACTAAGACTGTTTACCGCAGTTACTTTCTGACTGAACAGAGAACAAGGAAAGCTTTTATTGTACCCTGAAATGCAGTTCAAGGTAGTTTACAAATCCCACTTTTTTTTTCTCTGTCAGATATATCAGTCATGTCTGAGGTCTGTAACAAATCTTTGAGGTAT
The DNA here is from genome assembly GCA_013400195.1 of Aramus guarauna. Taxonomy (NCBI): domain Eukaryota; kingdom Metazoa; phylum Chordata; class Aves; order Gruiformes; family Aramidae; genus Aramus; species Aramus guarauna. The sequence goes on along the minus strand of VXBL01007953.1, from coordinate 169,779 downwards.
GAGTATAAATATGTAATTTTTCTAAAATTTCATTAATTTAGCTGACTGTAGTGGACAGGTTTGTGGACAGCAAATGGTTTATTCAGCTTCACTAGAACTAACTTCTTCAGAGCCTGCTCTAGTAGACAAGACCCTGTTGTATCATCTTCTCTGACCACCTGCATATGCCTTGACTTTAACATTTCATCAATTTATGAAACAAAGGGGTCCTGTGTTATGAATTCTTGGAAGCTGACTGTGGCTTGAACCCATACAGAAGGCTTTCAGCAGGAACTTCAGTAGTTTCACTTTCCTTACTTTCTTTTTTTCATAGAAGTTGTAAGATCTTAATCTTCTTAAAAATAAATTAGCCAATGAATGTGAAAGATTGTCATGCATCACACATGCATCTCTAGCATTTCTACATCTGCTGTGAAGTATGCACTGGAACCAGGTGCATAAATTCCAATAGCTGTCTCACCCATGTTGAGACCACTCATCTCCTTCTGTCTCCAAGGACTTCATTAGGCCTTTTAACAGTCATATTGTGTTCACAGTTCATGAACAGGTAATCTCTGACCTCATCTTCACCTGACTTATTGTTTTCAAGGCTGAGTTTCCCAATCTCTAACGTATATCCCGCAATCTAGATCTCTAGGTATTACCCTGAATTTTTGGCTGACTTAAAATATGTACTGGTGGACCACTATTATTTAACCAAGTGCTTCATTTCACTCTTTCATAACCTGCTGTTTCTCATTGCTACCCTTTAACCCTTCTGTGCTCCACAGATTTAAATACGTTTATGCCCTTGTCCAAGTCATACATAGATGCTATTAATATTGTTGTTGTAAAAGTGTGGCCATTTAATTTCTTATTGTAATGTAAGAACCTGTACAGCATATTAATTCTTCAAAGTGTTCAAAGTTGGGTGCAACAGAGAATGTCAAAACATAGATCTGAGAGAGAGATGAATTCTCTCCCCAAAAGAGTCTCTACTTATTATTAGTTCAAATATTCCCTGTGTTTGTGCTTTACAAGTACGTGGCTACTAAGATGTCCCGTCAGCCCAGTGCATTGACGGAGATCACATATGAGTCATTCTTCAAATCTTAGTGAAAACAGAGATTGAGATGCCTTTTTTTTTTTTTTGAGAACTTCATATTTCATCCACTACTGAGATTCTTTCCAGATGAAATTATTTCTATTTTACATTTCAAAAATATTTGTCTTATTCTCTTTTCAATTCTTTGCTTTGTTCTTAGTTTCTCCTCAAAATAATTGTTAATTATAGTTAAATTAGACTATTTCCTTTCCTCAGCACTAGACATTTAATCAATACTTAATTTCTATAACATCACAGCCTTATTCAGAAAAATATCTTATTTTGTTCAAATGTGGTGAACGCTAATTCTGAAAGTAGTCTCATTTTACATGAATGCCCTAAATCTTTTCCTGTTACAGTCGTTTCTTCAGCCTAAATGCTAGTGAATGTATCTTGCACTGATTTCTGATGCTATAGTTGCTCTGTAGATATGTTCCTCCTTGCCTGCTGGCTCAGAAGTGCCAGCAGCCACTTGTAGTCAGTAGAAAGTTTGCCTTGGATTCAGATAAGCAATGGATAAATAACAGACACTATAGCTGTTGTATTCAGAATCCCCTTGCTTTCATTTCATTTATTTGCTATGGTCTAATGTATATGTTCCATAGGATTGTGTCTGACCATTACCTGCTTACAAATTTACAGTAGTAGCAACTGCCTGTTCAGAGCAGAGTGTGAAAGCATTGCTGAAGGTAATAGTGGAGAAAAAGCAATGGATATCAGAAAGTTTTGAAGTTTTAAAAGATACAGTGATTGTTTGTANCTGTGAAAGCACTGGGCATACAGAGCTTAAGATAAAGAGATATTTGTTTATTCTGCTGAATTACTGTGTGGCAGAAGTGACTCTCAGCATGATCCAGCCCCTTCCTGTATATCAACGCAGCTGCAGTATGTGCTTTACTCACATAATCTCTCTAGGTCCTCGGCATCATTGTGGTTCAGCTGGCGTTCAGCCGTGCTCGTACAGTGAGTGAAGGCAGAGAAATCAGACTGTTCAATCAAAACAATGAATTATAATGGTTTGGGGTGGGTGCTGACGTTGTGATTTCTGTGTGCTGTCACGAATGTCAAGGTGAGGAAATATATTTACACAATACTGAGTAGAAGTTGTAATTCAGGTAAAAAGAAACTTAAGAATGATTTGGCAAAGGACAGTTGATGCTTATCCCATTCACGTTCGTACACTTTGGGGAGGTCATTGGGGGAGTGCCAACATAAAGGAGATCACAGATCAGATTTGAATTAATTTTGTAAGTCCTGCAATGTCAGATAACATAAACGATGCGGTTTAGGCATACCAAACAATTTTTATGATCCAAGCTCCCTTTCTTCCACATTGTCTTTGCACAACTTACTGAATTTTCTAAGAAGACTTAATAGGTTTTGTTAAATTAATATTCTATTAATTTAAATTCATTACAGCTTTATATCAGCTTGTTAAAGCTGTCGTTGTGCAGTGATTGGTATTGAAGAGGAATTCTGGGCTACCTTAGGCAAGGAGAAGGAGTATAGGTTTTGGTCCCAGCCCAAACCCATCAACTATTAATAGCTTAGGCATAGACAATGGTATCTAAAATGGATGTTAAAGTAGAAAAGCAGACTTAGAAGTTTTTAGATGAAGTAAGGAGACAAAAATTTTCTTCAGGTCCTTTGACATGTTTTTAGTCCACCAAGGCTTTTTAACCGAAACAACGACTGGATTCTGTTAAGCTTCAGATTAAAATAACCCTGAAGCAAAAGTATTGTAAGGAAACGATGTTCCTTTGTTAAAGACAGTTCCTGCTGAGGAACAATCTGGCTTGCTTCCTCCGGTAACTTCTGTAGAGGTGCATTAATGGAAGCGTTCCCTCAAGTATGAATGGGGTGGAAGAAAGCGCAGCGGGGAGGACAGCAGCGTTCACCTTCCCACCCTCCTCAGCCCGTCACTCTCCGTGTGCTCACCCACCCCCACAGACAAAAGCTCTCTCAGGGCCCATTTTACCTGGCAGATAAGAGGGTTGGTTTTCAGCAATGAAGGCAAAACCCAGTTTTTGTAGGGTTTTCATTCTCAGACTCCCACCTGTTACTGCAACATTTTCTGTCTTTCCTAAGTTGTAGATGTTATTGAGAAGCTTCTTTTTGTCTGTGCTGGGTTAGGGACTGTGGAAGCACCTGCCCGCACGCAGAAACTTCCCTTACGATTCAGACAGAGCCCCTTCACGCAGGCGCATCGTGTAGTTTCTCGTCTGCGCAATGGAGTGAAGGCTGCTGCTGGGAGCAGTGGTACCCAAAGGGCAGTTTGCTCTGGTCTGGACTGCTGCTGTGGGCTGCAGTAGCACCTCACTCTGTGGCTTCTCCCATGATGGGCTCGGGGATCCCTTTCAGGAGAATGGCATCAGGATGAGCTGCAGGAGCTAGCATGAGCTCGGGGCCCCGGTCTNTTGTTCTTAGTTTCTCCTCAAAATAATTGTTAATTTTAGTTAAATTAGACTATTTCCTTTCCTCAGCACTAGACATTTAATCAATACTTAATTTCTATAACATCACAGCCTTATTCAGAAAAATATTTTATTTTGTTCAAATGTGGTGAACGCTAATTCTGAAAGTAGTCTCATTTTACATGAATGCCCTAAATCTTTTCCTGTTACAGTCGTTTCTTCAGCCTAAATGCTAGTGAATGTATCTTGCACTGATTTCTGATGCTATAGTTGCTCTGTAGATATGTTCCTCCTTGCCTGCTGGCTCAGAAGTGCCAGCAGCCACTTGTAGTCAGTAGAAAGTTTGCCTTGGATTCAGATAAGCAATGGATAAATAACAGACACTATAGCTGTTGTATTCAGAATCCCCTTGCTTTCATTTCATTTATTTGCTATGGTCTAATGTATATGTTCCATAGGATTGTGTCTGACCATTACCTGCTTACAAATTTACAGTAGTAGCAACTGCCTGTTCAGAGCAGAGTGTGAAAGCATTGCTGAAGGTAATAGTGGAGAAAAAGCAATGGATATCAGAAAGTTTTGAAGTTTTAAAAGATACAGTGATTGTTTGTACGAAACAGCTTTGCAGATTTGTACTGGCAATGCACATTTTGTTTCTTCTTGGTTGCAAATGACATTTCCAGAAATGATGCAGAGAGGCCTTTTAAATGAACTGATTAGCATCTTTTTTTTGCAAAAGCACGATCCCACACCACCAAAGAAAAAACACCAAACACTGC